>JAXCLQ010043209.1:0-44764 GCA_035584115.1 Cedrela odorata | reverse complement strand
ATACTTGCTTAAATAACATTTAGGCCCTTTAATTCATTTTACAAAGCTGAGATGGTCAAATTGAAATGCCATGTTACTTGATCTCCATTCAGAATTCTGGTAGTTATTGGTGGGCTGAATGCTACTTTATCACTTTTCATTCATAAATTTGGTGAACCAAATTCTTCAACTCGTTTTCACATTTGTTTGACCCGACCCGAAAGACCATTGACTTGGTTTATTCCATTAAAAGTATAACCAAACATTGAAAAATATTAGCTTGGGATTCTGAATTCCGTCGTCCACTGTATACAACCACATACAGTATAAAAATAATATTAGCTAATTATAATTTGCATGTGCTTTGATTTAGGAGGAGGAAACACTGTATCTGATGTCTTAAGTTTTGAATGCATATATTAAAGGGTATTGCTATTATTATAACTAGAATTAAGGATATAACTTTACTTGCACCATAAATGGCCTAAATTTGGTCAAACATTATTGAATATTTGATTATTAAAGAATGGTTATTAAATTTTATACCTATTATGTTCTTATATCTTTAAGAATAGTCCAATTAATTTAACCTCTTTAAATCTTAAAAAAAATTAATGTTACATATAATTATTAACATTAAAATTAATAAATGAACTCGTTCAATACACAAATTACTCGTATTTAATTATTTAATTTGAGAAACAATTTTATTTTATTATTATTTTTTACATTAAAATGAGATGAGAAGCATGTAAAGAAATCAGCTTTCCCAAAAAAAAAAAAAAAAGTATTTCACCAAACACTTGTTTTAACGATTAGCATCGCGACACTGGGATGGATGAATTTGGTAGCGAATTATTAAATCAAAAAGAAATAATAGTAGCGTTGGATTGACGCAGAGATAGCGAGAGAGAATCTTTGTGGACCCAACCCAACACACATAACTGTTCTTGACACTTTTTTATTTTATTTACTCAACACGAACTTCGTTTAGGCACCGCCATGGATTGAGTGCGGGGGTGGAGATCTTCAATTTTGTATTCGCATTCTTAAATTTAATATTATTATTATTAAAAAAATTTATTATAAATTTAATTATTAAATTTATTTTAATAAATTTGTATTGAATATTCATAAAATTTTAATTATTTTTTTTAATTTTTTAATTACACTTATATTATCATAAAATATAGAATATTAAATTTATAATTTATTTAATTAAAATTATAATTTTTTAAAATCTTCAACATTATAATAATAAAAAATGACATGATTGTATTTTATACTCTAATAAATTTTCACATCAATTAATTTTATAAAATTTAATTAATTTTATAAAATTTAATTTTAAAAATTAGTTTATATAAAATAAAATTTACCTAAATTAAATCATGAATAAATTTAATAAATATATTAAATTTATCAATATTTTTTTATTTTTGTCAATTAAAATTGAATAAACCTAATAAATATATTTTAAAAAATATTATAGTATTTTTATAAAATAATATATATTTTAAAAATTAAAAATTTATAAATACCGATAATAAACACCAAAACATATATTTAAACTCATATTAAATCTGTAATAATTTTTTTTTTTCAAATTCATGTCAAACCCTCCCCAAAAAATACATATTAAATCCGTCCTATTACGGGTTGGCGCGAAATTACCATCCCTAAATGCTTCACTGGTATTATTGAAAGATCCAAATTCTCTATTATTAATCCAACACCATGCTGTCAACGACTAACAAATATCAATGACGTGTACACCAATTAAGCCACTCAGCCAGCCAGACAAGCCAACCTGCTTGTTTAATTTAATTACTAATTTAACAACAATACTACTAAGATAATATTTATATATATAAATTATTATATATAAATCAAATTATTATAAAAATAAAAATATAAAGTTAATATAATAATATCACATTAATTTATATTTAATAATATGCATAAAAAATTTATATTTCTACTATACTATTTTAATTTAAATAAAATAAAATTATTAATGATTGAGAATATTAATTACAATTTAATTTTAAAAAATGAGAGACAAATTTTTTTAAAGATATTTATTTTTTAGTTAGATAAATGTATTTTTAATTAATTAAATTTAAAATTTAAAATTTAAAATTTAAAATTTAAAATTTAAAATTTAAATTTTAAAATTTAAAATAATTCAAATTTTATAGCTCTTTTGTGTTAATTTAATTATATTTTTATTGTTTCAATCAGGAAATAATAATTTATTTTGAATCTTGATATTACTTAATTAATTAATTAATTTATAATTTTATCTTTATTTAATGAAACGTCGCCGTTACAGTGGGCAACTTGATCGACAGTCCAAACCCTCAAAGGCAGCCGGATTCTACAAGCCAAGCCTGGCAGCAGCCCATTTGACATTGACAGAACGTGCCCTCTATAACCCGTACCGGACGTGGCACCACGCCATTTGACTAGTCTTACTCGCACGCTAATCTAAAGTGTAATATTCTCAGGATATTAATTCTCTCCGGACTGAGAACACCAATAAAACCATTTTCCTTACAATTTCTGCACATTTTCTCTCCCTCCTCATCGCCGATCGTATTCTCTCTTTCTGTTCTTCAAAAGAAAAGAAGCTGAAAAATGGTGAGTTCTTTATTACTGTACTGTTAGTTTCGTTCTACTAAAATTATTTCACTCTTATCTTCTGTTTGGTTATTAAGAAATTGTACGGAAGTGGAGAAAAATTCGAAAGATTATTCTAACCTAATAGATTGCTGCCTTTTTTTTCTTTTTTTTTCTTTTTTTCTCTTTTGATTATGTTGAGTTGAGCTGATTAGTGTTCGATCTTGATTATTAACCTTAAATTCGTGCGATGTGGGAAATTGAAGTGGATTTATGGTCTTTCAACAAGTTATATGTGGTTTTTTAGCTAGCAGATCTGATTGTTGAGACATTGAACTATGACTACGTAAAGTATTATCAGATTGATGTCAGTATAATTCTGATTTATCAAATTTGATATTTGGTGAATGAATGAGAATGAGTTGGATCTGTTAACTCAATTACTTGATTATTCTATCTTATCAGTTTGTGTGTGTTTTGGATTGTTTTAGCTTTTCTAAATCTTTATCAATGGCAGTCCTCACGGTATTATGTATCTCTAATTTTGCTGGGAAATCAGTGCTAAACGACGAGTTTATGTGGATCCGCTGTGTCTTACTTAGTTTTTCCATGCACTATATGATACATTCATGTGAATCGTGACAACCTCTTGATCCCGCTTATCTGTTTCGAAAATGTAAGGAGATGAAATAGAGCTGAATTTGTGTTGGAGAAAAATCTTATTATTTTGCCACACAGAAAAAATTACAAAGCCTAGTGCAACAGTTTTGCTTAGTTGATTTGGTTTGAGGTTCCAATTTTACTGGAGGAGAAGAGAAGAATATTAGTCATCAAGTTTAGTTTCATTTATATATTTACACATTTTCTTTTCCCTCACCATCCATACTTAATTTGAATCATCCAGTTAAGTGTACACCATCAGATTTGAACTATTTTTTCCTTTATTTTAACTGGAAGATCAATTAAGATGCAATTTTGATTTACATTGTTCATGTTGTGTGCACACTGTTCTGAGATTTGGGCTAACAATATTCATTTATTATGTTTTGCAATTGCAGGCCAATGCAGTGTCTGGTATGGCTGTGCATGATGACTGCAAATTAAAGTTTTTGGAGCTCAAGGCAAAAAGAACCTATCGGTTCATTGTTTTCAAGATCGAGGAGAAGCAGAAGCAAGTTATTGTGGAGAAGCTTGGTGAGCCAGCTCAAAGCTATGAGGATTTCACTGCAGCACTTCCAGCTGATGAATGCCGTTATGCTGTCTATGATTTTGATTTTGTCACTGTAGAGAATTGTCAGAAAAGCAGGATCTTCTTCATCGCGTGGTAATCCCTATTTTCCGGTACTATAAACAATCTACAGTTCTGTTAGCTGTTATTTATACTTTTTGTTGCTGCCTTTGAAGGTCTCCTGATACATCAAGGGTCAGAAGCAAGATGATTTATGCAAGCACCAAAGAAAGATTCAAGAGAGAACTTGATGGAATTCAGGTAGAATTGCAAGCGACTGATCCTACCGAGATGGGCCTTGATGTGATTAGAAGCCGTGCCAACTGAACTTAAATGGCCTTAAAGTGAGGAAATTCCTCCATTCAGTCTTCTTTGCTCGAGTGAAATGTTTATATTTTGTTGGATGGTAAACTTGGCTAATTATGTTATCAATTTCCAAGTTTTGCCTTGCCGTCTTTATTCATCATGAATATGCATTTCTGGCTTCTGGTATATCTTGTGATTTGTTATTTATATAGAACCTATGTGTTCAGTGTCTTCTTGTAGTATGATATCTACAAACTAATATGTAACCGTTTTTGTGATGGATTAGACATCTCACCTTTAGTTTGTTTTCAAGGTTTCAATATTTGACCCTTGTCTTCTTATTTTGGAGTGTTTAAGGGGCATGTTTTTTTTAACCATTCTGGTTCCTAATTGACTAGCTTGTTTTGTAATGGTGAAAATGAGATATGAACTGAGCTGCTTTTTATTTCTTGTGAATTGAAGATAATGTAGTAAACTGAGTTTATGAAAGGATGCGAGATCGACAGAGAAAGTTTTAGGCAGGAGGATATATCACGTCATTTTGATGCCCGTTGTTAATAGAACTTAATGACCCATTGTACTCCATAACATTAAAGTGGGTGAGGGGCTATAAGTTCTTATCCATCCTTTGAAATTTAAGTTGGACTAGCCTTAAGACCAGGATGGAATGTTGCTGTGCACTCTGGTCCCTGAGTATGATTTTATTCGTGTAGAGATGTGAACAAAGCTTTTGCAAATTATATACTGGTTTCTGTACATAATTATGTCAGGGTTGTTCAGAGATCGGAACTAGAAAGTGGGCAAGCTTTCGCTATCAGTGTTGATAGGGATATAGTACAAAGATTGCTTAATGCATTGAAAGACAAAGGGGCTATATTTAACTCAGGCTTGTGGCGTAATCCCGTCTTGTTTTAAAATCTCTCATCTTTGCTGAGTCCATGTTAAAGTGGCTGTCACTTGTTATAAACTCGTACGAAAGATCGTGTATCCAGATTGTTCGCAAGTGTGTAGTGGTGCTTTTTCAAAATTTTTAAAAAGGGTGTTTGAAAATTTGATGGAATTAAGTGGGTTAATTAATTAGGTTGGTATGGCCCATAAGAATTGAGGTTGTAACTGTTTATCATTATTCTGATTCTTGGCCAAGTTTACTTGCTGGTACTCGCGTTGAAGTTGTCTGCCATATTCTCTTAGAATATTGTTTTGTTTCTCGAGGTGGGTTAAATATGGTTAAATATAGGTAGACAGAGTTAGGTTCTTAATCATGATTTTTTCAATCTTATATTTAACTCTTAAATTTATATGGAATAATAGTTCAAAATTGAAGATATTATTTTAAGTTAAGAGAGCTCTACTCATTCATATATATATATATATATATAAATATATACATATATATTGGTCATTTATGACTTAATTTCTATTTTTTATTCTTAAAAAAATTAAAATTATACTTCAAAAGAGGGAGAGATGAACTTTGAATTGCTGTTACTAAGAATCAGGGAATGAAGGCGGTGTAAAAAGAAAGATGATGTTTAATTTGTTTGAGGAACCGACAAAACAAAATGAATGAAATTGGGTTTGTTAGTCCAAGGCTAACTGCTGATATCGGGCTCAATTTAATCTAAATTGTTGGATTTGGTAGATAGGAATGACAGCTAACTGAATTTAGAACGGATACTTTTTAAACTTACATCTGTATTCGCATTCACTAAAAAAATTTAATATTAAATTTATTATGACTTAGTATAAGTTTGATATATTATTATTGAATATTTAATATTTATCAAATTTGTACGAATATTTGTGAGTTTTTAGTGATTTTTTTTTGTATTTTTAATTATACTTGTACTAGTATTAAATATTAAATTTAAAATTATAAATTATTTAATTAAAATGATATATTTTTAGTATTAATTTAAAATAAAATACATCACTCACGTAAAATATTAAATACATTCAATATAAAATAAAATTGATTACAACAATTCTATATAAAAAAATACATAATTATTTTACAAATTCATATATAAAATATCATAAATTCAAAATAAAAGTTTATAAACTCATAAGTTCAAAATAATAAATATAAAGTTCATATATTCATTTTTTTCAATTATAGTGAATAATAATACATAAGTTAATAAAAAATAAAAATTTTATAAGAAATAAAAATAATCAATTTACTTCATCGATAATATTCTCATTGTCTACGTATGTATAACTTTTAATTTTTTTCAAAGAACTTGAAGCTAATTGTAGCATTTCAAATTTAGTTCCTAAATTTTAAGGATTAGTTTTTCTATGTTAAATAAAGAGATAATGATATTATATCCAAAATCTCTTCTTTTTTTTTTTTTTTGTTAATTCTTTAATGTATATCCTTTATTTTGAGGGATTGAATGTTATTAGGATTGTGGAGGTTGATTGACAAACTAATTCTCATACATCTCTTATAAAGTCTAGTATTTTCTACTATTTTATCATAAAAAATTGAAGTTTTTCTCTCTATAATTTCATATGATATCATAGCTATAAAATTTGTACCTATCACAATCTAAATGGCGAAATACGGAATAACTATTCCAGACATAGCCTCTTCCTCAAATGTAACCTTCAGCCAAGAGGTCATCTCTTCCAACATTAATGGCGGATCAAAAAGTTTGGTTATGCCTATTATAGGGCATAAGTTGAGTGAAAACAATTACCTCCAATGGAGTTATTCAGTTATGCTATTCATTTATGGGAAGAGAAAAGATGATTTTCTCACTAGAATAGCCATTGCCCATTGCTCCATTAGTAAAGGATCCAAAATACAAGTCTTGGAAATTTAAAAACTACATGGTTAAGTCATGGTTAATAAATTCCATGACCAAAGAAATCAAAGGAGACTTTATGTACTACAAGACAGCTAACGAAATTTAGGATGCTGCAAAGGAAACCTATTTAAACAATGAAAATACATTTGAATTATTTAAGATAAAATGTATCTTAAATGATCTCCGTTAAGGAGAACTTACTGTTACTCAATATTTCAATACTCTAAATAGATACCGGTAGCAACTAGTTTTTTTTTTATGATGTTAAACTTGGCTATCCAAAATATAGTCACAAGTATAAAAAGATCCTTGATAAAGAGGAATATTTAAATTCTTGTTTGGTCTTGACAAAAATCTAAATAAAGTAAGAGGAAGAATTCTTGGAATTAAGCCTCTCTCTTCAATTAAAGAACTTTTTTTTTTTTTTCTGAGGTTAAATGAGAGGAGAGTAGAAAGAAAATTATGTTAGGAAATCAAATCTCATCAACCATAATTGAAGGTTTTGCTCTTGCAGCCCACAAAAAATAATCTTTCTTTTGACAATAGTTGGTCAAAGAAGGGAGGAAGACCTTGGTGTGACCACTGCAAATAACCTAGACTCACTAAGGATACTTGTTGGAAGTTGCATGGCAAGCCAATTGATTGAAAACCAAGAACTACTGCTGAAAACCGTGGCTTCATGTCCACCAATGAGAATTATGCACCTGCAACCACACTGTTTAGTGAAGAACAAATTGAGCTACTTCAAAAATTAATTAGCTAACAATCACCATCCTTTTCTCTGTTTGATTCCATAAGCACTGGATTAGTTGCTCAAAAAGGTAATTTTTCAGTGGCTATAAACACTCAAATGGAAAGAAACAACTCTTGGATTATAGACTCCGATGCATCAGATTATATGAACTGTAATGCTACTCTTTTTCACATATATAGTCTAAGTTTTAAAAAATTTTATGGTTCAAATTGCTGATAGATCATTATCTAAAGTGGTTGGAATATGATCTGTTATTATTACAAATAACCAAAATCTAAACTATGTTATCTTAATTCCCAATTTAACTTGTAATTTGCTGTTTATTAGCAAACTTACCAAGGATTTGAAGTGTGAACTAATTTTTTCTCAACTCATTGTGATTTTCAGGACTTGAAATCGGGGAGGACGATTGGCAATGCTAAGGAATGTACAAGGCTCTATCTCCTTAAAGGTTCTAATAATCCTAAAGAACAAGCTCTAAGTGCAAGTAGTATGTCATTTCCTATTATTTCAAATCTTTTTAATTATAATAGTGCAATCATGTTGTGTCACTATAAATTAAGTCGTCCTAATTTTCCATATTTGAAAAAGTTATTTTCCTCAATAGTCAATAAGACCAATGCCAAGTCTTTTTAATGTGAAATATGTCAATTATCCAAACATGTGAGAAACAACTATCCAATCCAAGGGTAAAAAATATCTCATCCTTTTGCCATTATTTACAGTTATATATGGGGACTCACTAGAGTCAAGAATATCTTAGGTGCTTGATGGTTTGTGTCTTTTGTTGATGACCATACTTGGATAACTTGGATATACTTATTGAAAGAAAAATCAGAGGTTGGTTTTATATTTAAAAATTTCAACAACATGATTCAAAGATTATTTCAATTTCAATTTTATATAATTTCAGACAAAAATACAGGTGCTTAAACTTGATAATGCCAAAGATTATTTCAATTTTATACTTGGGGAATATTTAATGAGTTTTGGCATAGTGCACCAAAGCTCATGTGTTGAGATACCTTAACAAAACGGGGTGGCAAAAAGGAAAAATAAACACCTTTTTGAAATGGCTAAATCTATTATGTTCACCACAAATGTCTCCAAACACTTTTGGGTTGAAGCAGTACTCACAACCACATACCTTATTAATAAAATGCCATCAAGAGTTCTAAAATTCTAAACACCTTATCAAGCCTTACTCCTTTCTTACCCAAATATCTGTATTATCTCATTACTACCATTAAAAGTTATTTGGATGTACAACATTTGTTCATATTCATGAACAACATAGAAGTAAACTTGACCCAAAGGCCATAAAATGTATCTTTCTTGCCTACTCTTCAACTAAAAAAGGTTACAAATGTTATTCACCTGTCATTAGAAAATTTTACACTTATATAGATCTAACTTTTTTTGAGAACCAACCATACTATAAAAAAACTCACATTTAAAGGGATAACTCCATTTTACAATAATGTAATTTTTAGTTTGAAACCTCCATTCCACCAACAACAAAGTCAAACACCATTCAACCAGAAACTGAGTCAAACACCATTCAACCAGAAACTGAATCAAACACCAACAATGAAATAGCTTTGTCTTAAAAACCTTTCACTATTGTCCACACTCAACCTGCAATTGATAACGTGCTGTGTGTTTATTCAAGAAAGAAAAGACCCCAAGAGAAGATAGAGGATCACATACTTCCTGAGCAAAACCACGAATCCAATCTGAGTTCAGATAGTCCAGGTAATATTTTTCATGAAATTCATACTGATATTACTACTAATAATGATTTTGATGTTGCTATTACATTAAGAAAAGGTGTGAGATCATGTATTCATCTTCCTATATGCAACTTTGTTTCTTATGATAGACTATCACCAGAATATTAGGCATTTGCTATTAATCTATCTAATGTAGAAATACCACATAGTATTCATGATGCTCTAAGAAATCCGAATGGAAGGCTGCAATTGGGGAAGAAATTAATGCTTTTAAATGGAATGGTACTTGAGAACTCTCGGATTTACTATAAGGGAAACAACCAGTGGGATGCAAATGAATTTTCACTATCAAATATAAACCAGATAGAAGTATAAATCGCTACAAAGCAAGACTTGTTGTTAAATGATACACTCAGATGTATGACATAGACTATCAATAAACTATCAATAAATTATCAAGAGACTTTTTGTGACACCTTATTCTCATACTTATTCAATCAATCATTATTACATAATGCTACATCATTTCATACAAAGAGTGTTACTATTACATAATTCTTAAATGTCTACAATTTCTAAATTTCTTACACGTATAAAGAGTTATCTATATAACTAGTTCTCAAACTTATAATTACTCTATTAATTACAAATATAACCAATATTTTCATCTATACTTAACTAACCTTGCACGCGTTCTTTGTCACTTTTACGTACTATTATCTGAAAAATAAAATTTTTACAATAAAAGGTGAGATAACATCTCAGTAAGTAAACTATGCAAATTTTTCATATGTCGATATGATACAGAACATAAATACTTAAATAGATCAATACATTTTCAAACATTTCATATTTATTTCATTTTCAAAGTAATCGTATTTGCATAAATAGATCAATGAGTTTTCAAACCATCAATTTACATAGGAATTCATTCATATTTCAAACATTTACAGAATGGCTTAGTCAGTTAGTGTCACCTGTACTCACAGTGACCCGGATTCAGAACGTGATCACGTGTTCTGCTTAAAGCGGATATTTTCATATCAGTTATAACAAAAACGCGCATTGTGCGTTAAACAGAATTCTGAATAGCTCACAAGTTCTACTTTGACACAAAACCCAGCCAAGTCAGAATAACCATTAACTAACGACTAAAGCCATAAAATCATTTTCATTAAAAAACATTCACACATTGATATCATTTTTCAACAATCATTTTATGAATTTGATATCCGCATATAAAGCATTCAAAATCCATAACTTTCATATTATTTTCAAATAGATATTCAGATATCATATTATTTCAAAGGCAGTAAAAATACATGCACGATTTACTTACAACAACGAGAGGGTAACCACTCCCAATAATGATCATTCCACCTAACTTGATCTTTCTCTCGGATTCTCGTAGCCTAATATTACAAATATTTAAATTATATTTTTTACTATTTAATAAATCAATATAAATATTTTAATAACGAATTTATAACATTAATTTTGGACTTAAACAAATAACATTATTTTGATCCCAAAATTTAATTATTCACCTAAATATTCTAAATTACACAAAATTTTCTAATTAAACAAATAACATCAAATATTCGATTAAATTTCCTAAATATTGTGAATGCTACATTTACAAATTTACAAAATTACGGGTATTACACTTTTGCTCTTATTGCCAAGCTTAATACAGTTTGGGTTTTACTATCCTTAACCGCTAACTTAGATTAACCTCTTCATTAGTTAGACGTCAAAAATACTTTCCTTAATGGTGACTTGGAAGATGAAGTATATATGGAAATTCTACTAGGTTTTGAGACAAAAAATAATTGTAACAAAGTCTGCAGATTTCGAAAGTCATTATATAGTCTCAAATATTCTAATAGAGCGTGGTTTGACAGGTTTACAAAAGCAGTCAAGAAGCATGAATACTTTCAAGGGCAAGCTGATCATACGTTGTTCACCAAATTCTTTTCTAATGGGAAAGTTGCTATTCTAATTATTTATGTTAACGATATTATTGTAACAGGAGATTATATTGAAGAAGTATGTTGCTTAAAGAAAGTTCTTGCTGGAGAATTTGACATCAAAGACCTGGGAACTCTGAAATACTTTCTAGGCATAGAGGTTGCTCGTTTGAAGAGAGGCATTGTGGTTTCACAACGAAAGTACATCTTGGACTTACTAAAAGAAACAAGGATGTTAGGATGCAAGCCTACAAATACTTTGATGGAATCAAATTATAAAATTGGTTTAAAAGAAGAAAGTCCATCGATTGACACAAAGAAATATTAACAACTTGTAAAAAAAACTTATTTATCTCTCTCACACAAGACCAGATATAAGTTTTTCAGTCAACGTTGTAAGTTAGTGTAAGTCAGTTCATGAACAAGCCCAATGAAGAACATCTTGAAGCAGTTTATCGAATCCTTTAATACTTGAAAATGACTTCTGATAAAGGAATATTCTTTCAAAAGGGAATAAGTAAGGAAGTTTAAGTTTACTCAGATGCAGCTTGGGCATGATCTATTACAAATCGAAGGTTAACCACTAGCTATTGTACCTATGTATGGGGAAAATTGGTAACTTGGTGTTGCAAGAAGCAGTTTGTTGTTGCAAGGAGTAATGCCGAGGCATAATTTAGGGCATTAACTCACAGTAAATGTGAAATAATATAGCTAAAAAGATTGCTTGATAAATTAAGAATTCTAACAAAAGAGCCAATAAAGGTATTTGTGACAATTTAGTCGTAATTAGTATTGCTAAAAAATTTGTTCATCATGATAGGAATAAACATGAGGAGTTAGATCGTCATTTCATCAAAGAAAAAGCAGAAGAAGGGATAATAAACTTGATTTACACTTCTACATATCTTCAAGTGGCTGATATCTTAACGAAGACTCTTCCAAAAATAAAGTTTGAAGAATTCTCTTCCAAACTGTGAATAATTGACATCTATTCCCTAACTTGAGGGGAAATGTAGAATTTCAAATTTATTTATTAGATTTTAGGGATTAGTTTTTTTTTTTTTATGTTAAATAAAGAGATAAGGATGATTATATCCAAAATCTCTTCTTTTTTTAATTCTTTCATGTATATCCCTTATCTTGGGGGATTGAATGTTACTCGGATTGTAGAGGTTGATTGACAAACTAATTTTCATACTTCTCCTATAAATTTTAGTATTTTATAATGTTTTATTATTAGAAAAAAAAATAAATTTTTCCTCGTAATTCCATACTAATCATTTGAAAAAAAAAATTAATTAATTAATTAAAAGTAATAATATTATAAAAAAATAAAAAAATATTTTATAAAAATACAAAATAAAATTTTATAGCATTAAATTTAGCCTATAATCAATGTTGAGTGCACATTAACATTCGTTAATGATCAAAACATAACAATTAACCCTTAATTGCTATGTATTCTTAATAATATACATAATTAACAATTAACTATACACTAATTAACAAAACATAAATTTTTATGCTTAAGATCAATAATGGGTAATATTTTAAAGGTTTATACATGATCAATATTATATCATCACATGAAACACACATCATACATACCATAAAGTGAATTAAATCAACTTTTGTTTTCAAATCTCCATGATGGACGGATACTTCCAATTTAATTTCTTTCAATTTCATCACATGAAATCAAACATCTATAGTTCCATAATTATCATATGACTTCATTAACTTCTTAAGATGAGGAACTATTCATCATCTTCTTCATTAAAACCATAAGAATTTCTATAGACCCTAAAGTCTCCAATTTATACCCAAACTTTAATCTTGCAAAATCAACCATTCCAACAACAAATCAAGCATATAATCAACATTATAATATGCTTTGATACCATTTGCAAGTGTTAATGAGGTGAAATTAAATATTTAGGGTTTATGACATTTAATCATGCATTTAATCATTATTTTCACAAAATTAATCAATAATACATGAAATTAAGCTAACAATTAGCTTAGAGATGAAGAGAAAAACCTTAAAATTACAAGATTTCCAAGAAATCAAACCTCTTATGCCATCTTTGCCTTTGCTTTTTGCTAGAGAGAAAGAGAGCTTTTTTAAGATGTTAGATAATTATCCAAAATTATACTAAAATTGAAAATGACTATGTATTTATATTTTTTTCTCATTTACTAAAATACCCTTAGTCTTTTAGTCAAAGAAAAATGAATCTCAAAACTTGTCCAACAAGCTTCTCAATAGTAAATATAAAATATCACTTAGGCCCCCATATTTTAGAAAAATTATAAATTAACTGTTAATTCGGTCAAACTTGTTCTGATCAAATTTATTTTAATTTTATTTATAATTTTAAATATTAATGAAATATTGTTACTTACATCAAGTTACATTTGGATCATTAAACATAGCTCTCGAATTGTTAAACTATTTAACGTATAAACCGTTTACAGTTTTCAGCCTAATATCATCTCTAAGAGTACTAGCTCTCTTGCAGATAATATTTAATCTTTCTTATAGTAAGGAAAAACACAAATTATTGATTGTGACCTCTTGGGTTCACTGTGAAGTTAGCTGTGAGCCGAAATCGATCTTATTGAACTTGTTTCGAACTATTCGGATACTCAACGACTATGGTTAACGTTTAGTAACATGCTATAGTCCCTAAACTATAATAAAGAAACTCTTCATCGATCCTTTTATGATTAATTATACATACCGTGTGGATAATCCCATTCCGTTTGTCTAATCCCAACTAAATTAGGGTTCACAGATGTCAAAACACTAAATTTAGTCATATACGGATAATTAGTCTATATATACTGAATTTGTCACTACGAACTCTTCGTATGACATTTATGCTTTGGCCAAAGACTTTATTTTCAGCAGTTTACTAATATCTATTTGGGAACTGGAATTTGGACCGAGTCAACGAAACTTTGAAATCCTCTGTATCGAGTCAACGAATTCCATCTGACAATTATTTGCATCTTGATATAAACAACACATGACCAAACCAGCTTGTATGTATAAGACACAATTAGTCTCACATTTATATACCATATGAACCATGTGCATTTATACCGATAAATAACTATGATGTCTCAAGTCTAAGGAGTAGTTAATATACTAATATAATTATATGATGAATTATTAACAACATACTTCCGTATGATTTATTATAGCTTTGGTCACGTTTGAAAAATAATTCTCTAACTGTTAACCCACACTAACGTTTTAATGATATAATTATCATGTCACCCGCACTAATATCATCTCATGATATTCATTGGAGACATTCAGTGTGCTTACTGTGCGACATCGATGCCTATTTGATATTGCATATGAAAAAAACTATTTAGATAATCTAATTATTTTGGACAATTTATATGCATATTCTATCATTAATATGTATAGATAGAAGAAGCAGCATACACACATGAATTGAAACAATTTATTTTATTAATAAATATGTACCATACATATTACAATAGAAATTCAATACAATATGCCCAAAACTGAAAACATGAATAGTTTTAGGGCATACAACACCAGCATAAACCACCCAAAGTAGTTCATTAGTTACTAATTATTTGTAATAGGCTAATTTTTTAAAAATGAAAATTAACATAAGATGATGGTGATTAGAATGAAAGATTTTCAGATATGAGGGGATAATGTACTAATTTGTGGAAAGTATGGAAAAAGAAGTAATTTAGTATAAATGTGGGGCCATAGAATAAAAAAAACTAAAAGAATAACTCAAGACTATTATCAAGCTCATAATTAAGCCCATTTACTCAACCTAAATTAGGCCCCATGAAGACCCAAAAGCACAACTAAAGCCCAAGCCTAATGTATTCTTCATATTGGCCCAAGATTATTAAGTCAAGCCCAAGCCCAAAGTATATATAGAATAAAGTCTTAAAATATCTAAAAAATTATATATTTTTCTTGAGATAAAATCAGAAAGATATGGAGAAGCCAGGGGAGAGAAGAAATATGGGAGGAAAGAGCAAAATGAAAGCATTGGGATGATGGTTGATGTTGCTAGGTTCCGTTTAGTTAGCCTCAGCTTGGTTCGGGTTTTGGATTTGAAAGAAGTTTTAATTTGTTTTCCTAATTGGCAAGGATCACATACTTTGTCTTTTGTAAATTTTAGATTGGGAATATCTCCCAGTGGACCTTGTTTAGCAAGTTTTTACAATAGATCCATACTACAATATCCTAGCCTTCTATGCTACATCTAAGAATCATCACAATGAACTTGCAATATATGTCATTCATTTCATTCAATTTTTCTAGTTCTATGACATATACATCATTATTCCTACGTGCATAGAATAATTTATTTTCATGCTCATCCAATACTTCACAACCATTCATAAGAAACATGATTTTATATCCATAATCACACAATTGACTAATACTAAGCAAATTATATTTAAGACCTTTAACATATAGAACATCTTTGATTGAGATTGAATTAAGGTCAATTACACCGATACCTTTCACCTTACCTTGGCTATTATCTCTAAAGATCACATCTTTTCTTTCTTCTTTCTTTAGATGGAGAAATAACTTCTTATTTCCCATCATGTGTCTCGAGCAACTGCTGTCAAGGAATCACTTCTTTTTTGTACTTGTTACTCTTTACATGTGGTACTTACAAAAATAACAAGTTTATTTTAGTACCCAAGTGACTTTGGGTCCATAGATATTAGTTCTACCCTTAAAGGTCTTGGCCATTTTAGTATTCATAATTTCCTTAAGTTGTGTTCCTTTAGGTACCCACATTATTTTAGGTCCATTATACTTATTTTTCTTATATAAATATGTGTTGCTATAATGACATTTTCTATTGCAATAATGATAAGTAATGGATGACGTCACTTGTTATTTAACTTTCACAAAGTAATTTACATAGGACTTTTGTTTGATTCCTTGTTTACATCCAAGTCCGGCTTTATCAAATACTAATCGTTGACTACCTAAAGCTTATCCAATTATTCTTTTCCTTGTGTAAATTTAGCTAAATCCTTTTTAAGAGAAGCTATCTCACCTTTTAAATTTTTATTTTCATCTTTTAACAAATCAAGTTCATTAGGTGAGCTATATTTACTCTTAATTTCTAGTTCTTTAACTTTTAGTTTCAATGAGTCATTTTCTTTTAATATTATAGAGTTCTTTTTCTTTACTTCTTTATATTTTTTATATAGTTTCTGAAAATCATTTCTAAGTTCTTCATATAATGCACTCAAGTCGTCATCTAATAGATCATCATCACTATTTGAACATGTATCATAATATAAAGAGTTTTGATTTAGAAAGGTTACCTCATCTTCTTATTTTCTCATGAGGCAGAAATTTGCTCGCTCGATTTCCGGTGATGAGGAGCTTTCTTCGCTAGAGGAGTCATCCTAAGTCACTTTCATTGCTTTTTTCTTTTTCTTGTCTTCTTATCTTTTCTTAGTAGATATTCAGGTCGTGTATATCCCGGTTTCTTGCATTTATAGCAAATGATCTCTCTCCCTTTTTCTTTTTTCCTTTTCAAAGCTCTTCTTAAATCCATAATTTCTTGGATAGTCTCTTATTTGTCAATTTCTTTCCTTGGACTTTTTTTTGTTGAAGAATTTTTTGAATTTTCTGGCTATGAGAAGAAATTCATCATCATTTTCTTCCTTTTTGGTACTCTTTAGCGCCATGTTTCTTTTGCACTTTTCTTTATCCTCATCATCATTACGTCTGCTTTCAAGCTCGTACGTAATGAGCGATCCGAGAAGTTCCTCGACAGGTAAAGTTCTTAAATCATTTGCTTCCTTAATTGCTGTAACTTTAGCTTCCCAACTTCTAGATAAACTTCTTAGGATTTTCGTCACAATATCTGCATTTGAGTAAGATCTACCAAGAGCTTTTAAGTCATTAGTAATGTCAGTGAAATGAGTAAACATGTCTTTTATGCTCTTATGTGGTTTCATTTTAAACAGTTCGTAATTATGAACTAACATACTAATTTTAGAGTCCTTAACTCTACTGGTTCCTTCATGTGTGACTTCTGACATGTCCCAAATTGATTTAGCCGTTTCACATTTTGAAATTTTATTGAATTCAGCTTTATCTAAGGCATAGTAGAGAATGTTCATTGCCTTTCCATTTAAGGTGAATCTATTTCTCTCTTCAGGAGTCCATTCCTTTTTTTGTTTTAGTTTCCTCTCTCTAGTGATTTCATCATCAGTTGTGGGTGGATAGTACCCATTTTATATTACATTGAAGATTTCAAAATCTAATATTTATAAGAAGATTTGCATCTTCTTTTTCCAGTAAGCGTAATTATTTCATTAAAGAATGGTGGTCTATTCGTAGATTATCCTTCTATTATTTGTGTAAGATTACTGCTAGTTTCCATTTTAATTTACTTCTCAAGGTTGTAAATCCTTTTAATTGAGTTGGGCTCTGATACCACTTGTTGGCCCAGTTGGCAACACCCAAGAGAGGAGTGAATTGAGTTTTTAAAATTTAGCAATTAAAATCATGTACAATGCAGTGCAGTAATAAAACAGTAATTAGAGAGAGAAAGATACAAACGCAATTTTATAGTGGTTCGGTAACTCTTGGCCTACGTCCACTCTCTCGGATGCAAATCACTTCCACTAAGGTTCAACTAACTTCTTTTTTTAATGAGACAAGAGATACCCAGTACACTCTTTCTACGGTGAAGGGTAACCTTACAACTTTTTTTTTTTTACTAGTAAAGGTAATCCAAAGTGATCTTCTTTTAGTACGGGTAAAGATTTACCCAATACCAAATTACAACAGTATATTTGATATTTGTTCTCACACTAGAGTGGATATTTCAATAGACTTTCACAAGAAATTTTTTTACATAAGATTGAAAGATTTACAGTAAAGCGAGAAAGTTTACTGTTTTTCGTATTTAAATGTTGTTCAAGGATTCTTGTTGATTTTGATTGCAAGTGATTGTTTTTCTTGACTTTACAGTGTATCTTTTATTTATATTCATCCTTTTTGTGAAGCAACAGTTGTCCAACAGCTTCATTTTGTGCATTTATTGTTAGCCATTAATGCTGCAGAAGTTACCATTGAGCTTTAAAAGCAAAGAGAGTATCAATCCGTTTCTCCATATATCGATTTCTTTAAGTGAACAGTACGATTTACATCCCGAGTATCGATCTCCACTTCTCCAAGTATCGATATGTTTCTGTTGGAGTTATTTATGAGTTTTAGTGTATCGATCTAATCTGTTTCATAATTATTTTTCAACTCTTTGTGAAGACCATGTATCGATCTCTTGCCTTTATGTATCGATCTGGTTGCCTTTGTAATTATTTTGTAACTTTTTGTGAAGACCACGTATTGATTTGCTGATCTCCATGTATCGATCTGGTTGCCTCTGTAATTATTTTGCAATTATTTGTGAAGACCGTGTATCGATCTCTAATCTCCATGTATCGATCTGGTTGCATTAGTGATTTCATTTGAAGCTACCGTCTCAGCAAATATCGATATTCTCATTTCTTTGTATCGATCCTTCTTGATGTATCGATCCTTCTTGATATATCGATCAGTTATTGATCTTGTATCGATCTGTTTACTCACATATCGATTTGTTTGTCTTTGAGTATGGATCCAGTAAGCTTTTTAATGCACTTGAACAGAAATTTGTTAAGTAATAATTTCAAGTATATTCATACATGATTTTGGGATACATTTAAAACCTTTTTATTTTACTTAATCATTATAAAAAACATTTGCATATTAATGTTTGATATTATTAATTTCTCTCATGATATCATCATCATCAAAAATAGACAAATCATCCATGAAAACTTCAAGAAAATGTTCACACTAAAAATGTTAAGCATGCATCTTTGAAATGTAGTTGGTGTATTACATAATCCAAAAGGCATTCTACAATAAGCAAATGTCCCAAAGGGATATGTAAAAGTAGTTTTCTCTTGGTCCTCAGGTATAATTGCAATTTGGTTATACCTAGAATATTCATTTAAGAAATAGTATAGTTCATGCCCCATAACACTGTCCAAAATTTGGTCCATGAAAAGTAAAGAGAAATGATCTTTCTTAGTCATCGAATTAAGCTTTCTATAGTCAATGCACATGCGCCAACCAGTAACAGTTTTAGTTAGAATTAACTCATTATTTTCATTTTTTACTACAGTAACTATAGATTTCTTAGGTACAACTTAAGTAGGACTTACCCATTTGTTATCAGAAATAGGATAAATGATTCCATTATATATAACTGAATGACTTCATTTTTCACTACTTTTATATTAGGATTAAGTCTTCGTTGCATTTCTCTTGAGGGTTTAACATTTTCCTCTAGATAAATTTTATGTGTATAAATTAAAGAATTAATTTCCTTAATGTTCGCTATACTCCATCCTAATGAATTTTTGTGCAATTTCAGGGTTTGCAATAACTTACTTTCTTGAAGAGCATTAAGTTTAGAAGAAATTATTATCGAAAAAGTTTCTTTTGCTCCAAAAAATGAGTACTTGAGATTCGAAGTTAATGGCTTCAAATCAAGTTTTGGTGGCTGAACATTTGATGGTATCGATGCGTTGGATTGTTGTGGTATTTCTTCAAATTTTTGTTTCCAACTAGGTTCCTTAACTATCTGCGAAAAGTTTAACAAATAATTAGTTTTAAAAGTTTCAGAATATTCTACAAAATTATTACAACAAGTCAAACAAGATTCTAAAGGGTTAGAAAAACAAGAAACATAAAAGTGGTCATAAACAATTTCTTCAACAAAATCCACTTCATGCATGTCATCATTCTACCTAAGTTGCTTGCAAATGTCAAACACATTCATTTCCAAAGTCATGTTCCCAAAATAATGTTTTAAAACACCATTTCTATATTTTATTAAAGTATTTGAAATGGCAAGAAATGGACGTTCTAAAATAACAGGAATTTGAACATTTGCCTTTGGAACATAATGTGTGTCCAAGATAATAAAATCAATAGGTTAATAAAAATTTTCAACTTGAACTAGAACATCTTCTACATATCCTCTTGGAATTTTTACTGAGCGATCAGCAAGTTGAAGTACTGTTGTTGTAGGATTTAGTTCTCTCAAATCTAATTGTTCATAAGCAGATAAATGTCAAAGGTTAACATCTGCACCAAGATCAAGTAAGGCATGCTCTACTTAAATATTTCCAATTACATATGCAATTGTTGGGCAACCAGGATCTTTATACTTAAGTAGAGCATTTTGTTGAATGATTGAACTTATATTTTTCTCCAAAAATTCCCTTTTTTTTAATATGATGTTTATGCTTAACAGTGTATAAATCCTTCAAAAATTTGGTATAAGATGGAATTTGTTTTATTGCATTCAATAAAGGAATGTTAACTTTTACTTGCTTCAAAACTTCAAAGATTTCAGAATTTTTATTCAAATTTTGAATTGGTTGCAATCTTTGAGGAAACGGAGCAGGAATTATGCATTTATCAACAATAGAATGATCAATTTCATCATACTTAATATCGTCCTTACCATTACATTTTGGCTTTGGAGACTCACTAAAAACTAAGTACTTGGAATGAATGATTTTGTTAATTATTTTTCCACCTTGAAAAGTTGTGATGGAATTGGCATTTTCATGTTGATTTTCATTTGAACTAGAAACATGACACTGACTAGAAGGGTTAGGTTGAGGTTGAGCAAGAAATTTACCTTTTTCTTGAGTGCGCAAAGATGCAATTAAAGTTGACAATATATTCTTGATCTCATTGATGGCTTGTGAAGTATAGTTGTTAAAGTTTGTTTGGCTTTGTATGAATGCTTATGATGTCTCTTCAAGATTCTTTGAACGTGGTGGAGCATAATGAGGAAAATTTAAGGTTCCTTGAGAAGGCATTAGGCTATCATTTCTCCAACTGAAATTCAGATGATTTCTCTATTCAAGATTGTAACTTTTTGAATAGGAAGATGGAAAAAGCTTTTTGAAATTGTTCATGACATTTGATTGTTCATGAAAAACTTCTTTAAAGATAGGAATATTCAGACATTTATTTATTGAATGCCTTATGATTTCACAAATGCTACAAATTTCTTCATTTTGCAAATATTTGACTTTTTTTACTTTCCTTATTTCAACGGCTTCAACATTCCTAGTCAAATTAGCAATCCTAGCACTTAGATCGTCTTCTTGACTAAGGTTATATTTTCCTCTATTAGCATTTGCAATATTGGATATAATTGAATTTTTAAATGAATTAACATTAAGTTAATATTGTGGATTTTTGGAAAAATTGTTTAAGAATTTTGAAGCTTCTTCAGGTTATCTATCGAGAAATTCAACATTACACATGGTTTTCACAAATTGCTTTGTTTTGGGTGTTAAGCCTTCATAAAAGAAACTTATGGTTTGACATTTTCCAAAACCATGATGTAGGAAATAATTTAACAAATCTTTAAATTTTTTCCAACACTGAAAATAAGGTTAGTTTAAATTTTGACAGAACTTTTGAACTTGTCTCTTCAAAGCATTTGTTTTATGTGTTGGAAATTTTTTTTCAAAAATTCACGTTGTATTTCATGCCATGTGCTAATTGATCTACGTCTCAAAGAGTTAAGTTAAATTTTTGCTTTATTTTTTAATGAAAAGTAAACAATTTTAGTATAACAATTTCATCAATGCAAGATTGATCATTAAAAGTAGCACAAACTTCCTCATATTCTTTAATATGCAAATAAGAACTTTTAAATTCTAAGCCATGGAAATTAGGAAGAAATGGAATTATAGATGGCTTAAATATGAAATTATTAGCATTGAGAGGAAAAATGAAGTAGGAAAGGGTAGAATTTTGAGACAAATGTAAAAATTCACACATGGTTCTTAAACGTTGATTTTCATGTTCATCATACACACTTTCATTTTCAGCCATAATGTTAGATGTGTGTGAATATTGAGGTGAATAAAACAAATTGTCAACAGAAGTTTCAGAATTACCTGTCACCAAGTGACGATAATGAGGATCACGACACCACTTAAGCATAAATTAAAAATAAAATAAAATTCAACAATGTTTATAAAAAATGAAAATGTTACAAAAATAAAAATAAAAATAAGAGGTGGTAAAACCTTCATTTTGAAAGAAAAATAAAGAAAAATAATAAATAACAAAATAAAATAAATTAACAATAAGTAGTAGAACCAACTATATAAAATGAAATAGTAAATAACAAACTAAAATAAATTAATAGTAAGTGGTAGAACTAATCATATAAAATAAAGTAATAAATAAGAAAATAAATAAAATAATAGTAGATAGTAGAATCAACCATATAAAATAAAGTAATGAACAAGAAAATAAATAAATTAACAGTAGGTGGTATAACCAATTATAATAAATAAACAAAATAAAAATAGGCAGCTGAGCCTCCCAATAAAAGTAAAATAAATAAACAAATACTAATTAGAGTTAGGAAAAGAAAATAAGAACAAATAAACTATATACAAACTGTAATTCCTCAACAATGGCGCCAAAAACTTGCTAAATAGTGATCTTAATTGAAAGATGAAACATTTAAGCATATTAAAATATCTCTTTAAGAAAAATGTAAAAAAACAAAAGATTAACTTTTAAATTGATTTGTGAAAAACTATAACTTACCTTACTCTTAAGATGTAGAAAATAACAAACATTCAATGTAATATTTGTTAACAATGAATCAAGCTCTATAATAAATCAAAGCACTTGCTTTTAAGATGTAGAAAATAACAAGCATTCAATGTACTATTTATTAACAATAAATTAAGCTTTCTAACAAATCAAAATACTTTTAAGAAATAGAATTTACTCAATTGAAAGATTTTATATTGAAGAATAACTAAAAGGATAAAAGAATGAAAACTTCAAACTTAATAAAGTTCTATCCTAGTCTTACTTACAAATTTAGAAATACATTGTACGAAAAAGAGATAGGATTAAAAAACTAAAAAGTTAAGAGATACCAACTTCCCTTTATATCTAATATTAGCATTTATTTATAGGAAAACATAAAGGACATTTGCCTTAACTTTTTGTAATGTCTTCATTCATCGTATTTGTATTTGTATCTTGGAAAATACGGCCCAAATATTGAGGTATGTCAGGTTGAATCGTGGCTGCATTTCAGTTCTATTGAAGCCAATTTTTGACCACCTAAACAGTTAAATTGGTATGACCTTTGACTTACAATATTGTGAAAGAATAGGTTCATGATTCATTGACTCAAGAATTGTATCTATTGAATCTCCAGATTGAGAGATATGTCTATTGTATGAAACCTACACAAAATCAATCATTTTTTACAAATTAGTCAAATTCTTATTTTGAATTCTTAGATGCTTATTTTAGAGGAGTTAATGACATTTTTAAGTATAAAATGATAATATAAACTCTTCATAAATATAAACTTTTTAGTATTCATCAACAAACTTTTGGTGTGAACTATTGAGAGACATTTGCTTCAGTGGTAAAGGTGAATACGGTAAGAGTTTTGTTGTTACTATTAACTCTCTTTGACTAGTATTTGGCAGTACAATGTAAAAAATGTTTTTCTTTACGACAATTTAGAGGAAGAGATATTCATTGATATTTCTTCAGGCTTCAAGGGAAAACTGAGGGACAATAAAGTTTGTAGATTAAAGAAAACATTGTATGGTCTAAAGTAATCACCAAGTGCTTAATTTGGAAGATTTGCCAAAGTAATTCTTGCCACCAGATACAAACAAAGTTAGGGAGATCATACACTCTTTATAAAGCACTTGGATTTAGGAAAGTCACGATTCTTTTAGTGTATGTTAATAACATAATTGTGATAGGAAATGATGAGAAAGAGAAGAAAGCCTTCAGAAAATGCCTAATCAGAGAATTCAAGATAAATAAACTTGAGAGGTTTAAGTACTTTTTAGGAATTGAAGTAGCTCATTTCAGGGAAGGCATTTTTATTTCACAATAGAAATATGCGATCAATCTTCTAAAAGAGACATGAAAGTTAGCATGTAGACTAGTCTTCATACTGGTCGAACAAAATCACAAATTGGGAAAGGCTTGTGAAAATCTAGTTATAAATAGGGAAATGTACCAGAGACTAGTAGGAAAGCTTATATTGTTGTCCATACAAGGCCAAACATTATACATGCCATGAGAGTGGTTAACCAATTTATGTATAACCTGAGAGAGGTTCACCTTCAGGCAGTCTATAAGATACTACATTACCTAAAGGCTAATCCTAGTAAATGGATTCTATTTAAAAGGAATAATAAATTAGTTCTTGAGGCATACACTGATATAGATTATGCAGATTTAGCAGTTGATAGGCGATCTACTATGATTTATTGTACTTTCCTTAGTGGCAATCTTATGCCTAGAAGAAGTAAGAAGTAGAATGTGGTAGCTAGATCGAGTATAAAGGCAAAGTTCAAGGCGATGACACAAGGCAAAGTTCAAGGCGATGACACAAGGCGTGTGTAAATTATTATGACTCAATATAATTTTGGAAAACTTAAGGATCAAATGAGAAGGACCAATTAGATTATTTTGCTACAATAAAGTTTGCCATTAACATTGCTCATAATCCTATTCAACATGGCAGAACAAAGCACATTGAGGTAGATAGACAATTTATAAAGGATAAGTTGGGTAGTGGATTAATTTATACTTCATGCGTCTTAACTAATGGTCAACGGCAAATGTGCTCTCAAAAGAACTCAGCAGTGCGACGTTCCAAGGACTTATCTCCAAGCTGGGAATGAAAAACATATATTCAGCAGCTTGCGAGGAAGTGTTGGAAAATTCCTCAGCCTTCGGTGGCTAATATTAGGAAACTTTTTATATTTTACAAAATTTCTTATAATTTAGGAAACTTTTTACATGAGATACTGATTAGGGAATTCCATTGATATAGGAATTTGTTATTTCCTATTTTTCTCCCTGTAAACTATCTATATATATCCATGTATATGCTCCTAGTTAATCAATACAATCAACTCAATTTTTCTCGCAAATTTCACACTTCTTTAATTGATGAGTGTTTGCTTGCTATCGTTGTGTTCTCAATACTGTACCGTCTTTTCTTGCCTAATTTTTGCAGTTTGTTGGAAATCTTATCCCACTTGCAGTGCTGAGGATGATAAGTTATGTGTTGCCTTTTTAGTTAAGTTTTGATTTGTACTCTGTATGTCAGTTATTGTGATTTTCTTCGTTTTTTTTTCTTTTTCCATTGGTGGTATTTTCTGGGA
Source organism: Cedrela odorata (assembly GCA_035584115.1). Lineage (NCBI taxonomy): Eukaryota > Viridiplantae > Streptophyta > Magnoliopsida > Sapindales > Meliaceae > Cedrela > Cedrela odorata. The sequence continues at coordinate 19,049 of JAXCLQ010043209.1, read as the reverse complement.
GAAGAGGATATTGTTATGACTAAAAATTAGAAAATTCGTGAAAGCATTAGAAAACACTTATGCTTAGAAAGTGCCAACGTTTATTAACAGACCTAACTTTCTCTATCAAGGCTGATTATTCTTTATTGACTTATAAAATATTTAATCTCGGTTTCATTTCCTTTAACAATCCAAAGGGTAGGATTAGTAAGATGGACTCTAGTGATGTAATCATGGTGCCTGTGATTTTGGGACATATTTACTTTAGACAAATTTCCGGCACTTATTTTGCCTAATTAGTCATTTCTATGCCTTATGTTGCATTTTTTTTTAAAATCCTTTCGAAAATCTACTTGCCTACCTCCCATTAATTTCCTTTAGGGAAGTGCCAGTGGCACCACTTTATTGTTCATCGTGTTCGTTTGCCGCATGACATTAGGCACTATATTTATGTGCTTTTCTCGTAAAGAGGGTGGTAAAGGAGACAAAGAACCAATAAATTCTTCTGTTAATTGTGTGTTCAGATTATGAAAATATATATTTAAGTGCAAGTTTGACAACATTTTAAAATGTTGTTTTTGATTACTGTTTTTGTTTCTGAAAATGAATTTACAAAACACGAAACCATATGCTTTCTAATATTTTTTGTTTTAGAAAATGATCAACAATTTTTGAAAACACAACCAAACAATCACCAAAGCTCTCTTTAGTAAGTCATACCTTAAATTCTTCATAAATATCAAGAGTAAGTGGTAATGATGAAATTAATCATAGCTGCTATATCTCATGTCACTTGCTTATTTTACCTACCTCTATAATGGCTAACGCAAATGTTATTATTATGTGATGCTTGTATTTTGCCTTACACTTATGAAGAAAAAAAGAAAATTGTACCTAGACGATGTTTTGTCGATAGTCTTACAATTCTTACAAGATGAGGAGACTTTTCGTGTTATTGAGATGCCAATCTTCCTGCGATATTCACAATTAGTTTTACTATATCGGCTTTGTATCCTCATTTAACAGCTTGTGGGATAGTTTTATACTTCATTAAATGTTCTTATCAGAAAATGAACCCTCAATTACACGTTGTTTCTTTCATTTTATTTATATCAACTTTTACAATTGTGATTCGGGTGTCTGATAATGAGAGATATTGGGTTCGGAAACAGGAAGGAGCATTTGCACAGCTCAAAGTGTGACAATGTGCTTGGATTGCAGTTGTTTAATTTATATATTCATACATCTCATTACAGACAATGCTGGCTGTTATGCTTGCCGGAATATGTATCTCCTTGGTCGGGTTTCTGTTTCTTACGCTTCTGATAGAGAGAGCATTTCATTCTCCCAGTTCTTTATATTTTAGAAAGCCTACATTAGTCAATATTGCCACGAGAATCATGCCATACTCTTATTTGCTGTGTTGTTTCTGCCTGTAAAATCAGTTCAATCACAAATCTAGTTTAAATAAAATGTTTTATCAAGTCAATTATTCTAAAAATCAATGGTGATCTGGTTATTAACAACAATTATTATTGGTCATCCATGGTGGAATTTGCTTTGATTAAAATTTATCTAACTTGGTAGGACCGAACCGTTTCTCTAAGGAATATATTTTCTGTGTGCAGGCATCAATTTCAGGGCCCAATTATTCTCTAGGTTGAAACTGCAACCGGGCTGGGTAATACACATGAATTAAAAATTTCAACAACATAAAAATATATTATGATTATGATATTTTAATTTAATTTTAAATTTTAATAGTTAAGTATTTAACGAATATTTAATAATACACTTATTTTTAATATCCTATGCTATTGGTTATAGGAGTAACATCTTCATGTCAAGGATACACTATAATCTCAAAAACTGCTCAAGGATATAAACAAATATACTATTGAGTAACACTTTTCCTGTTGAGGAGGCAATATGATCTGAGAAGATGCTTAAAGGGCAAAAATGAAAATACCCATGAGTAGCATCTTACATGCCGAGGAGGCATGTTGATCTCAGAAGACTTTCAAAAGTAGAAATGAAAATATACCTGAGAAGTACCTTCTATGCTGAGGAGGTAGGATGATCTTAGAAGATGGTAATGGCAAAAATGAAAATACCCCTGAGCAGAACCTTTTCTGTTGAGGAAGCGGGATGATCTCAAAAGATTCTCAATGATAGAAATGAAAATACTCCTGAGTAGCGCCTTCTTCGCTGAGGAAGTAATATGACCTCATAAGTTGTTCAAAGATAGGAAAGATAATTTGAGAGCAGTATTTTTATCCGGCGACGAGGGGTAGTATCTCATTATGATTAAAGGAAGTTGATAGTATATGTGAACAACATTTGTCTGATGAAGAGGTAAGGTTAATTGGTTGATTTTCCTCTAAGTTTTTATAGTTTGTTAATTAAGTGAATTCGAGGAGAATTACTTGATTAATTGGTTGATTAGTTATATGTTCTCAACTGTTAATTGAGTGATTCTGATGGGAGTTGCTTGATTAATTGGTTATCTGTTTTCAGCCGTTAATTAAGTGAATCTCAAGGTGATTACTTGATTAATTATCTGTTCTAAGCTATTAATTAAGTAATTATGAGAGGAGTTACTTGATTAATTAGTTATGATTGTTCTCAACTATTAATTAAGTAATTTTGAGGGACTTACTTGATAAATTGATTGATTTGTTATCATTATTTTCGGTTGATTAATTAAGTAAATTTGAGGGAAATTTAGTTACCTGATTTGTTATGTTGTGCTCGGTTATTAGTTTAAGTAGTCCAAGGGGAATCACTTAATAAAATGCCGAAGAGCATAAAAGGAAAAAATTTATACGACCACATTCAAAATAAAAGAAATTGTATTATGAAAATAAACAACTCGACGCCCATTGGTTCTTACAAAAGAAAAAGAAAAAAAAAAAAAACGAAAGTCATAGGTAGTCAAGACATTTAATCATACGAGGACTCTGTTCAGTGATGACAACATCCTTAACAACCGAGGACACCACCAAGATAACTTGGGCTACCGAAGACCGTGCTGTAGCATCATAAGCCCTTCAAGCACCATCACCTGCGCAAATGTTAAGAGAAGCCTAGGTCTCCTTCTGGCGGTCCTTGTCTTAGCAGCTACAATGGCCTTAACAATTGTGGAGCCTCCAGCCGGGGAAAGACCAACCTCAATTTCCTCCTCATGGACCCCTTCCTTAGCATCCCCTAGGTAACTCCCCCGACCACGCCCTCGCCTGATATCTGAGCGATGGTCTCTTCCAGCCAAGACAGGATAATTGTAGGGTAAAACAGCGGAATAAATCCAAACAATTGTTAAGGGCGAAGAGAGCCCCCTCATAGCGGGTGGAGTTGGCTTGATGAACTGCCACCAGTCGATATGTAAGATATTTTTCCCGAGCAGGCAGCTCTTTGCTTGTGTTGGAGGGAGTAGGGGTCTTTCAGAAGCCTTTTCTTTCCCCTTTATCCTTCATAGGAGGCAACTAGACAAGAGAAAGCGTCGATGTCGAAGGCTCTCATCGGGCCTTCTTCATATGAATGTCCTTTTGGCGAAGAGGCTTTGGACGACCTTTTTCCCGATTTTAGTAGTTTGAAATCCATCTTTTATGTAAAAATATAAAGAGAAGATGAGACAAAAGACATTAAAAAAAAATGAATGAAGAACAGAATAATAGAGTAAATAGTGAAGCAACTTACTTTCCTTATTTTTATTTATTCTAGAAAATTGACAGCACTAAGAAGTTTCTTTTGACTGCAAGGTTCTGTCAGAGTGGCCTTAACCTTTGCCTTCAAAGGGCTTCTAAGGGTTAGCTTGAACTTCCAAGTAACTACAGAAAGAACATCTTCAGGTTAGAAAATTGGAATAAGATGGTCAGATAAAATACTATTCTACAAACATACATGACATGTGGAGCCAAACTTGGTCGGAGTTTCATATACCCGTTCCTTATTATCCAGTCGTGGCCCTAAGAACCGCTAACAAAAAACCTGCGGTGTTTCCATTCCTTATTTGAGGATGACAGATCGTGGACGAGTTTTTTTCCCTCAGGGCCAGACGATAAAATAGTAAAACCCTATATTTTTCTTTGGGTTGGGTCTCAAGTGATACAGAGACTAAAGCTCCTGCAAGGTCGGCTCGACTTTATCAACGGTTTTTTTTTTAAAAGGAAGTACATTACCTATAACGGCCTTCTGGCATTAACGTTTAGCTAACAAGAAGGAATCCTCATGGTGCTAAAACATTTCGCGAAATAGGGTGGAAGGGGGAGCCGAGCACTTAACCTGAATAGTTCTTCATGAAAAGTGACTCACCATTGAGGATTACTGGAAAATTCACCATCCCGAGGAAGCCTAAGATAAATGTCATCGAAAATTTTATAAATCCTCCTAAGCCTCTTCAGTTCGGTATTTGCAAAAGATAAACGGTACCAATTCATCTCATACGGACTATTCGTCCGACGAAAATATAAGGACTCCCAGGCTGGGTTTGTTCCTCATGAGTGTTAATAGAGGCATTTCCCCTGGATCGGGTCTCCCTCTAAATCTCCCTTTGGAGATAAGCTCCCTTATCATTGGTTCTGGCAATCTGGCCCTCATAAGCTTCACCTATTCTTTCGGTTCTCTCATTATTCGGTAGGTTTAGGTGAAGGGGAGCTAAGTTTGCTGAAGCCCTAAAAACTAGGAGCTTCCTAACATGAGCTACGGCTTTTTTCTCTCTATCTTAAGGAGGCATATAATCCCATGGTTTGTCTGAGGTCGAGCGTAAGGATCCTACGTCATGGTCAAACATTTGAGGACGAGATGACCGACCAGAGAGGTATTAGGAATTTGAATAATCAGACATCCTGCTGTATAAAGCCGACAAACCGAGTGAGGAAAGAAAACACAAATTAATTCTACTTTTTTCCTTTAAGTCGATGCAGATAAATTTATAGGGCCTTAGGCAACCCCAGCAAAAACAACAGCCAATAAACACACTGTTCTTCACAATACACAAATTAACTACAAAAGTATAAGGTGATTGGGAAAATGCCAACAATGATGAAGCCCAATGGCCATTAAGTATGATATAGTACTAAAACCTTAACCACTAACAAAGATTTTATAAAAGATTGATGGAATTTAAAATCTATTTCAATCAATAAAATTTCAACCATGAGATAATGAAGATTTTGGGTGTGATGTAATCTGAAATTTTTTAAGTTCGATAAAAAGTCTCGGATCTAGATGTGAAAACTCAATATCTCTTTTTTTAATAAAAGTCTTAGATATAATAAGATAAAGATTTCAGATAAATTATCCGAATCCAAGACCATTTTTATCAAAGAAGAAAGTTTCAGATAAAATGTAAAATTTCTGAGACCTCTCATCAGCAATTATTTATTGCCGTTGTAAAGTTCAAATTTTTTGGACTTTTTCAAAATAAGGGAGGATTTATGGCCTGATGGTTGTATTCTTCAAATAAAACTTATGATCTTGTAATCCTGATAAATTCGGAATTATGATTTCATGATTTTCGAGAATACAAATAAATTTGGGATTATGATTTATTGATTTCTTAGAATCTTAATGAACTTAGGAGATATAATAATAGTCAGACGAAATAACTTATAAAAAATAAACACAAGGCAACCAGATATACAACATATTAAGTTTTAAATATTAAATTATTGTCATTATTTTTTTCTCAAAAATATATAAAAGCAAAACATTAACTTAAACATTAAAGGATTTTCGTAGAATAAACCATTCTTGTTTATAGAATTTCATGAATAATTTTACCGCATGAACATAAGAAAACCTATAAAGTATAAAGGATAGGTAAAAACACTACAAGCATAAAAGCAGCAAACAAAATATGCAAAGGAAACCCAGAAAGCTCTAGGAAAAGGAAAAATAGAATAGACTTGAATCACCAACCTGGAATGGTGAAAAAATGGCAGACGAAGGAGTATCCAACTAGAAACATAATGTAGAAGCCAAAGCAGGAAAATCAAAGGGAATTTTTTTTTTTCTCTCTAAATTAAAGAACAAATGCGTATTTCTTTCTCTAGGTTGAAGAACAAACACGAAAATAGGGGTTTTCTTTTGATAATAAGGTTATGAGAACAGAACTGTACAAAATTTGAAGGACCATATGAAGCCACATGTCTTAAGCTGGTTCGTCAGGTGACGTCACACATTCATTTAATAAGTCACGATTGCATGGACACAAAGGGCGAAACAGCAGAGTAGTAAATATAGCTGTCGTTTTATGCGCCTTTTCAAATTTTAAAAGTGCCTCATGAAACGATGCAATCTCTTCAATTGCAATAACACTTGGTAGCTGAGGATAAATGCCGAGGACACACCAGCACGAGGAATAATGCCGAGGACACACTAGCACGAGGAACAATGCCGAGAACTTACTTGAGTCATAATACAATAGAAAGAAAGGTCAAAAGATAAAGGAAAACTACTAAGGACCTACATGAACCATGAAGCATAAGGGAAAAGAACAAGTTTTTAGTTTTCAGTATTAGATTTGAAACTCGATGATACTGAAAATTGGAGAACTTCTGTCGTAGTGAAAATTGGAGAACTTCTGTCATAGTATTTTCTATCAACCAAGTCATTCCACGTCAGCAAAAATGGTTCACATTAACATAATGAGTCTATCCTCATCAGAATGGGAACAAGTTGAGTCAGATTATTTATCCTCATCAATGGCATTTGTAGGCCAAAGACAAATAAGAAAATAGGATAAAAGATGAAGGACCCCTAATTATAATGTCCTCATATTATATTTTCCAGCACGCTATGAAAAGGCTAGAAGACCGAAGACCCTTGATTGTAATCCTCAAGTTATATTCATAAGGAATTCTACTTGAATTATGCATCTCCATCAGACTTGGAATTTCAGTAGAACTCTTGGTGAGTTAAATTCCTAACCTAACTTAAAAATAATAAAGAAAGTAAAGTTTAAGGAAACTCTAGGATGACCATCAATAATTCAAACCGGTCATATTGAGAGACAAATTGGTCAATTATTCAACTCTAATTACAATAAGGAAAAGGTTGGAGCCTATAAATGAAGGTGAAAAAAAAGTAAAGGGATCGAAAAATCTATCCATTTTTTATTTTCATTATGTCAAAAGGAATTCAAAAGAAGCCTTGAGAGTTATTTTTTTTGTTATATTTTTAATTCTTTAGACACCCTTGGTTCATTTTTATATCACAGGAACTACCAGAATAGTAGCGAAGTAATATAAGTTGTCACACTACTGGCTAACTCGAGGAAGTTCTAGAAGTCCAAGAACGTAGATTTCGATTTGTTTGCGTTAAAAAAAATAAATCATATGTTAGATATCTAACAGAAAAAAATCAGGCATCAACAATATTTAATGTGTTATTATATCTTTTAGAGAATATTTCAATTGGTTTTACCTCTTTGAATCATAAAAGATTTTGATTTTATATTTAATTAGGAGTGACAATTTTTGACATGATTAGTTAAATTGACATAAACTTGATGCAAATTTGTAAATTTTAATTGGTATAAGTTAAATTGACATAAACTTGATGCAAATTTGTAAATTTTAATTGGTATAAAATGACACAATTATTAAATAGGTACACACAATAAAAAATTATTAATAATCGTGTCGAGTTCAATTTTAAAATTTTTGATATGTAAACTTGTTTATAACACAATTAATTATTTTAGTAATTATAATGTAGTAATTTATTTATTATTTAATATTTATTTATATTTTTAAAAAAATATAATTATATTTATCAAATTTTAAAAGATATTTAATTATATTTATAATAAACTTGATTAGTATTTGAGTATATAATATCATAAATATTATAAAAATATAATACAATATATATATAATATGTTAAATAAGTGATATGATTACAACCAATTTAATCGTTTAATAATTGTATCAAGTTATAATATTTAATTTTTAATACAATTATTAAACAGATCATATTTGAATTAACTTCTAGTTGACACGACACAAACAAAAATACGACACAATAATCGAATTATCAACCTTACATATAACTGTTAATATTAAAATTAACAATTGAACTCATTCCATACACAAATTACTCATATTTAATTATTTAATTTGACAATTGATTTTATTTTATTATTATTTTTATGCATTATTTAAAAGAAAATGAAGCTATAGGCAAAAGGGTTGTCCGATTAAAATGTGATGTGATCATGTGAAGCATGTAAAGAAATGAGCTTTTCGAAAACTATTTCACCAAACACTTGTTTTAGCGATTCAATGATTAGCATCGCAACATTGGCAAGCGCAACAGAATGGATGAATTTGGTAGCGAATTATCAAATCAAAAGTAGTAGCGTTAGATTGACGCTGAGATAGGGAGAGAGAATCTTTATGGACCCAACGCAACACACAAACTGTTCTTGACACTTTTTTATTTTATTTATTTAATAAGACCTGCATCAATGGTATTATTGAAAGATCCAAATTCTCCATTATCAATCCCAACACCATGTTGTCAACGACTGACTAACAAATATCTATGACGTGTACACCAATTAAGCCACCCAGCCAACCAGACAAGCCAACCCGGCTTCTTTAATTTAATTACTAATTTAACAACAATATTACGAATATAATTTTTTGTAAATAAATATGGGGTGGATAAATTTGATTTGAATTAGTTTTAGTCCAAAATTCTTACACGTTCAATTCATCAATTTGAGTTTGAATCAAATCGATTTATATACTATTGGATTAATTTTAATTGAATGGTCCAAATTGTATTTAGGGATGGTAGAGAACTATGTTTAGAATGCATACTTCCAAACTTGCATCCGCATCTGTTAAAAAAATTCAATATCAAACTTGCACCAAACTCCGTAATAAATTTAACATTTTATTATTAAACTCGTTTAAACAGATATTTAATATTTATTAAACTCATGTAAATATCTGTAGATTTTTAGTGGATTTTTTGTATTTTCAACTATACTAGTATTATTATTAAATATCAAATTTAAATTTATAAATTATCTACTTAAAATTATAAATTTTGAGTATTAATTCAAAATAAAATACATCACTCACATAAAATATTAATTACATTCAATATAAAATAAAATTGATAACAACAATTTTATATAAAAAATACATAATTATTTTACAAATTTATATATAAAATTTTATAAATTCAAAATAAAAGTTTATAAACTCATAAGTCCAAAACAATAGTTATAAAGTTCACATTTTCATTTTTTCTCAGTTGTAGCTATCTTTGACCTAACATGATTCCCACAATAGTGAATAATAATATATAAGTTAATGAAGAACAAATTCTTATAAATAACAAAAATAAACAATTTAGCTCATGGTCCAAGTATGTGCAATTTTCAACATTTTTTGAAGAACTTAAAACTAATCATTAAAAAAACTAATTAATAAAAAATAATAATGCTATAAAAAATTATTTTATAGAAATATACATATAAATTTATAAATTTTAGGGTTTTAATTGTATAACTATAACATTAAAACGATATCATTTTGATAATTATATATATATATATATATATATATTCATATATATATATATATATTTAAAAATAAATAAATATTTGTGAGCATTCGTGTTAAATCTTGTTATTTGAACATAAAGGTAAAGTAGTCATTTATATGATATTCATTTTACACATGCATAGTAATGATTAATTGATACAATATTGAGGCTTAGGTGAATTTAAATTGAATTAAATAATATGAATATAATGAAATTGATGTTATAAGATGAATTTAACATGTATTGGATTTTCGCATATAGCCCTACACTGACGCAATCGATGATCTCATTAGTCGGTTAGCGAATGGGGTCAAAGGACAATGTCTTTGTGGAGGATTGGGGGCAAAGTCTCCTAAAGGTAAACGAAATTAGTACTAGGGAATGAAAAAAAATGTCAAAATATATTATAAGCATGAAGAAATCGATATTTGGAATGAGAGTATCGATACATTAAAGTTACAGGTCGGTATTTGATGAAGAGATTGAAATTTTCATAAAAGGTATCGATACTTAGCAAGTCAGAGATTTTGGAAGAAATTACAAACTGACCAGATCGATATCTATGGATAAGGGTATCGATACATTTGAAAACAGAAAGTTCAAAAATAATTACAAAATAGACGAGATTGATACCTTTATTGAAGGTATCGATCCGTAGCAAGTCAGAGAGTTTGAAATTAATTATAAGTTGAACTAGATCGATACTTTCAACAAAAGTATCGATACATTGAAAAGAAAATGATTGATACATGAAGACTAATGTATCGATACTCGAAGTCGATGGAATTTCCAGAATTGAATTCTTAAAGAATGGATCGATACTTTGACTAAAGGTATCAATACCCAGCCTAAAAGTATCGATATCTAACCCAAATGTATCGATAAATGATGCAAATCTAAGTGAATTTGAAGGGTAATTTAGTCTTTTTGCCTACATTTATAAATACCCATAAGAGGGATTTGACCTTTTGTGTTCCCTTCTTTGTTCATTCTCATTCTCTCACTAGTACACACACTCTCTTTTTCTCTTTCACTGGTTTCTTCATGTATCTCTTCAATTTGTTAATTTCTCTTCCAATCTCAGTTGCTACGAGATTACCCGTCCTTTACTCATCATTTTGGTATCGATTTTAGACCAGAAATAGTAAGAAAGAAACTAGGAATTCTAAAAGAATTTTAGAGTTTTGCATTTAAACGATAATATGAGGTTTCTAAGGTATTCTACAGGCTAAAGGTAGGCCTATTAACCCATTAGAAGTTTAATTTTTAGATTTGTGAGCAAGTCGAAATCTTAAAGTTTATTGTTCATCCGAAAATTTTATTAAGTTTGTATAGGAAATATAGATTTATATTAGTTAAACCAATTAAAGTATATAGTGGTCAAATATGAGTTGGACATTAGTCGGAATATGTATATTTCGTTTTAGACGAAAATGTGAGTCAGGAATACTCACTACTATGAGATTTCATTATTGAAAATTTGATAAATGACACTCATAGATTAGCTTCGAGGAATGTGCATGTGTCAACTAAGAGATCGTAGCCACGTTTTTCATGAGCATTGCATTTAGTGCATAATGTTAAATTATTGGAATTGTGAAATTCAATATATATGCATGTGTAGTGTTAGGTTCTGAGAACCAGAGAAAAGTATCGATTGAGCATGAGGATCAGTAGTAGAAGTGGTTATCATTATCTTGTTGTGAGTAAATTTATACATATATAAATAGTAAATACATATGCGTGTTATATTATATGTATGCTTTTGTGTTAAACAAGCCATTTTATGAATGAAATGAATCTGTTTATAAATGATTTACATGATATGAGATGTTTTGATTATTTGGTTTGCTTTTATAAATAATTTGATATTTATACATGCTGGAATGGCTAGGAAGGCATGAATTGTTTAAATGATTTAAAATTATCGTTGAAAATAATTTGTATAAAAGTTGTTATGGCTAAAAAGGCCGGATTTGATTTATATGATGTATAATCATTATTTTGAAATGATTTATAAATGTATGTATATTGATGATGAGGTCGGTATGGCCAGTTATTGTGTATTGGCTAGTGGGTTAGGTTATTGACTGTATATACAGGGAGGTAGCCTATGAACATACCTATGAGAGGCCCATAGGTGAGTGAAGCCGCAGTAGGGCTGGTATAAGGGTAAATGTCCATGGCAAGCCTATTGTGTGTCAAATGCAAGCGTGTGCAATTATAGATACCCTATGAAAAGTCCTGGCAACTTGATAGGGTTTTCTTGAATTTGACAAATTACGAGGACAGTCACTCATATCATCAAGTGACTACTCATGACCAATATCAGTGAGACGAGTTTATTTTTATAAATGCATGCTTTACAAAAAAATAAATGATTTTACAAAGCATGAAAAATAGTTTTCTATCTAATAAAATTTATTGCATATGGTTTATGTATGAAAAGTTCATTTATGATTACGGACTTGTCTCGACTAAGGTAGCATGTTGAGGACGTATGGCCAGCCCAAATTGATTGTTTTAAAACTATTTGCAGATTAATAAAATGTATTGTGATTATTAATTTAAATAAACATGCATAAATGTGTGTGTGTATATATATATATATATATACTTTAAAGTACGTTTTGAAATGAATCCCAATATCGGTATTTGGAAATACGTGTGCATGTATGTATATACGTGTATGTATGTATTTGCTCATTGAGTATAGGTGTATACTCACTTCTCACCATTTCAATTTTCAGATTAGGCGTGTTAGTTTTAATTGGGCTTGTAGTAGCGATAGAGAGCGTATGAGCTCTTAATTAGTTTTATTATCTTGACTCACATGTGAAATTTAGAGTCTACTGGACATGTATTTTATTTAAATATATATAAGTGTTGTAAATAAATGATTATGTAAGAGTTTATCATTTTGTTCAACCCATATGTAAATGATTTTTCTAAATTAATATTTATATTAATTTATCATATTATGGGTGAATTGATTACGGAAATTAATTCTTTGATAATGCTCATATAAATGAGAAGTATGTTTATAAACTATTTTCAAGAGTTTATAGTTTACAGAATGCCTTACAGGCTCTCTTGATATATTTTGGGTGTATGGATTGTATCAGAAAGGTCTGTGACGATTGTCACAAGTGAACCTTAAGGTCGAGGCATGACAACCCAATACTAGTATCCATATATATTTATCTATACCAATATTCGTCTCAAACTCGTTACAGGTTTTTATTTTTTTTTCCAAACCCATCTCAAATTTGTTAAGAAGCATACTAAATTCGACCCATAAGGTTAAGTACTAGTGGGTTTACGAGTAAAATTGATATTACTAATTGCATTTCACATATGCATTAATTATAATGTATTAATTACACATGTTAAATTTGATCTTTATCATTGAGAGTGTATATATTTAATGGTTGAGAAATTAGTGTAAAATATTATATAAAGTTAAGGGGTTCCTGATCATACCCTATATATATATATATATATATATTTGTTGATGCAGCAAAAATTCTTTTTTGAATCCTGTGCATCAGCAACAATCTTCGTCTCTTTGTTTGATAGCTTGTTCAACCTATGATTATAATAAAAATCTAAGAGGGTAAAAGCTGGTTGTCCGACGAAAACCTTTCGATACTTAAATTAGGATTTTGCTTTATAATATGAGAAAGACCAAGTAGATACTTGTTCTAAACTTGAAAGTAAATTGTTAAGTCTAGTCTAAAGTTTATCATAATAATAATTATTCATACCTGGCCATCATTGACTTTCTTTTTATATGTGTAAGTCTTTCAAGCATGGTAAAATTTTATAAAATTTGGAAAAAATAATCACAATTGTATTTAAATTCCAAAAATCATAGAATTTTTACTTTATAAGCATCAGTCTTTCGAAATTTTTGAGATCTTAAACCCTTATTATAGAATATGTCTACTAGGCCATGGATTCTTATTATACAATAAGTCCTACTTACATAATACATTTACTAGGCTAAAGATTCTTATTATGGAATAAGCCTATCTCGCAGAATACTTCTACCAGGTTAAGAATCCTTATTATGGAATGATCTGAAAAAGAATTTGAGAAAAAAACGAATCATTCCTTAATACCTTAATAAGCAATTGTTGAGAAGTCTCGAAAGTCTTTACTTAAGACTTGTTCATCCATCTGAGGTGAACTCAGACTGTGTTATGTACCTGAGACCTTATTGAGTGAGAGAAGTCTCGGAATTAATACTCATTAAGGCCTTTCATAATCGTCTGAAAACCATTTTGCCTTTATATATTCTTAGGTCGTGCTCATAGCTTATTCGAGCTGTGTATAATATTATCTTAAGATGAACGTAGGACTTAATCATCTTGAAACTATTTTACCTATATTCGGACTTTTAGATAATATTATCCCGAGATGTATGAAAAGTAAACATCTGAGAACTATTTCACTATTATTTGAATTTTTTTGATAATATTACCCTGAGATGTATGAGAAGTAGACATCTGGAAACCATTTCACCCTTAATTGGATATTTGGATAATATTACCCCTGAGATGTATGATTTTCTTTCCTTTCTTTATAGCAATATAGCTCTTACTGGTGATATTTTGTTGAGGATTTGCTAGTATGAGCTTGAAGCTCTTTTTTTTTTTTTTTTTTTTTTTTTTTTTTTTTTTTATAAATCTCCGCAACTTCATCTATTAGCGTTCGGATTTGTCTATTTTTTTTCATTATCAGCCAGTCGTTTAATAAATCATGCAGTTTTTGTGATTATTGGGTTGGAGGGATTTTGATGTGGAAATAAAGCCTTTAAACTGTGGCTTGTGCTCTCTAAGAGTGACGGTCGATTATCATGGTTTTTGTTAATCGTCATTATCTCCTTAAAGGGATTTTCATGGAAATTTTTTCTTGTCATTGTTCAGTTTCTTATTGTATAAGTTCGTGTGGTCGCTATGATATTTTTTTTGTAGTTATTTATAACTCTTTGTTTAGATTCCTACAGACGACGCTATATGTTGATGCAACAAAAAGTTTTCTTTGGACCCTATGTACCAGCAACAATCTTCGTCTTCTTACTTAATAGCTTGTTCAACTTACAATCACAACAGAATCTTAAAGGATAAAAGCCGGTTATCCGGCGAAAACTCTCTGATATTTAAGTTAGGGTTTTGCTTTATAATATGAGAGTGAAAAGAGAAGAACCAAGTAGATATTTGCTATAAACTTGAAAGTAAATTGTCAAGTCTAGTCTAACGTTTATCATAATAATAATCATGCATACCTGATTGTCTTTCGCTCCTTTTTTTATATGTGTAAGTCTCTCAAATTTAGTAGAATTCTATAAAATTTGGAAATAATAATTTTAATCATATTTAGATTCTAAGAACCATAAAATTTTCACTTTATAAATACTAATTTTTTAGAATTTATAGGATCTTGAGCCATTCTTCTAGAATATGTCTAACATATCATGGATTCTTCTTATTTACAAAATACATCTACTAGGCTAAAGATTCTTATTATAAAATAAGCCCTTCTCGCAGAATAGTTTTATCAAGTTAAGAATCTTTATTATAGAATGATCTGGAAATAATTTAGGAAAGAAACTAATTCTCATTTAATACGCAATTGTTGAGAGGTCTCGAAATTCTTTATTTGAGACTTCTTCATCCACTTTATGTGAGCTAAGATTATGTTATATAACTGAAAACTTTGTCATGCTATACCTAAAACTTTCATGAGTAGGAGAAGTCTCAAAACTGGACCCATAACTGAGATCTTTTATATGAAACTAAAAGGTTTCAACCCTTACTATACCTAATGTCTTTGTTATTATCTGGTTAGTATTCTTTGAGTTTGGGCCAACTTAAATTCTTCCTTCTCTTATAAGATTTCAACTTGAGTTAAATATTACTTATTTAGAGGCTCATGGCCTATTGAGCTTAACTTATACCCCAAGTCTTTTCCCAAACAATATTATTTTATATATAACTTTATGATCTTAATTACTCTATTTTAATATATAAAAGAGAATAGGTAACGATATTTTAAAATATATTCGTTTGTTTTAGTTTTTTCAATTTAAACTAAGCTCAAATTAAAAACCAAACTAACAATTGTCGATTTAATTTTTTCCCAACTAAAACAAACTTACATTTTTAAACTAATCCAACTTATGGTTTGGTTCAATTTTATTTGATTTTTTCAACCCTTATATAGATCAATGTGATATAAAATTTTTTATATAATAAAATTATAAAATTAATATAATAATATCACAATACTTTATATCCAATAATAACATAAAAATAATTAAATCCCTACTATAGTATTTTTAATTTAAATAAAAATTAGTGTAAATAAATTTATCAATGACTGAGATTATTAATTAAATTTAATGTAAAAATATGAGAAACAAAGTTTTTTTTTTTTTTTTTTAAGAAAATCTCTTTTTTAGTGTGATAAATGTATTTTTAATTAATTAAAATTTAAATTTTAAATTTTAAATTTAAAAATTAAAATAATTTGAATTTTATTTCTCTTTTGTGTTAAATTAATTATATTTTTATTGTCTTAATCAGGAAATAATAATTTCTTTTAAATCTTAACATTACTTAATTTTAACTTTTTATTTATTTATAATTTTGCTCTTTATTTAATGAAACGTCGCCGTTATATGGGGCAACTTGATCCGCACCCTCAAAGGCAGCCGCATTCCACAAGCCGAAGCGCGGGCGGCAGCCCGGTTGACATTGACAGAACGTGCGCTCTATAAACCGTACACGACGTGGCACCACGCGATTTGCCTAGTTTTACTCGCACGTTAATCTAAACTGCAATATTCTCAGGATATTAATTCTCTCCAGGCAGAGAACACCGATATAAGCAGCTTCAACATCTCAGCTTACCCTCGTCATCGGAAGAGACTCTCTTCATTACATTTTCTCTCCCTCTTCATCGCTGATCGTATTTTCTCTTTCTGTCCTTTAAAAGAAAGAAGCCAAAAAAATGGTGAGTTCTCTCCTATTACACTGTCAGTTTCGCTCTACTAATTTTATTTCACTCTTATCTTCTGTTTGGTTATTAAGAAATTGTACGAAAATGGAGGAAAATTCTGAAATTATTCTTACCAAATCGATTGCTGCTTTTGTTTTTGCTCTTTTGATTATGTTGAGTTGAGCTGTTTAGTGTTGGATCTTGATTATCAACCCTAAATTCGTGCGATTTAGCAAATTGAAGTGAATTTATGTTTTTTCAACAAGTTATACGTGGTTGTTTAGCTAGCAGATCGGATTCGATTGTGTTGAGACCTTGAATCATGATTGCGTAAAGTATGATCAGATTGATGTCAATATAATTCTGATTTTTCAAATTTAATATTTGGTGAATGAATGAGAATGAGATGCATCTGTTAACGTAATTACTTGATTGTTCTATCTTATCAGTTTGTGTAAGTTTTGGAATATTTTAGCTTTTCTAAATCTTTATAAATGGCGGTCCTGACGGTATTATGTATCTATAATTTTGCGCTGAAATCAGTGGTAAACGATGAGTTTATGTCGATCTACCATGTCTTAGTTAATTTTTTCATGCTCCATTTGATACTTTCATGTCAATCGTGACAACATCTTGCTCCCGTTTATCTGTTTCAAAATTATGAGGAGATGAAATAGAGCTGAATTTGTGTTGAAGAAAAATCTTATTTTGCCGCAGAGTAAAAAATTACAAATCCTAGTGCAACAGTTTCGCTTAGTTGATTTGGGTTGAGGTTTCAATTTTACCGGAGGAGAAGATAAGAGCATTAGTCATCGAATTTAGTTTCAAATATATTTATTCATGTACATATTCTTTTCCTTCACCATCCATAGTTAATGTGGATCAGCCAGTTGTGTGTACACCATCTGATTTGAATTATTTTTTCCTTTATTTTAACTGGAAGATCGATTAAGATGCTATTTTGATTTACAATGTTCATGTTGTGTGCACACTGTTCCGAGATTAGGGCTAACTATCTTCATTTATTATGTTTTCCAATTGCAGGCCAATGCAGTGTCTGGTATGGCTGTGCATGATGACTGCAAATTAAAGTTTTTGGATCTCAAGGCAAAAAGAACCTATCGGTTCATTGTTTTCAAGATCGAGGAGAAGCAGAAGCAAGTTATTGTGGAGAAGCTTGGTGAGCCTGCTCAAAGCTATGAGGATTTCACTGCAGCACTTCCAGCCGATGAATGCCGTTATGCTGTCTATGATTTTGATTTTGTCACAGCAGAGAATTGTCAGAAAAGCAGGATCTTCTTCATCGCATGGTAATGCCTATTTTCAAGTATTGTAAACAATCTGCAGTTCCGTTAGCTGTTATTTATAGTTTTTGTTGCTGTCTTTGAAGGTCTCCTGATACATCAAGGGTCAGGAGCAAGATGATTTATGCAAGCACTAAAGAAAGATTCAAGAGAGAACTTGATGGAATTCAGGTAGAATTGCAAGCGACTGATCCTACTGAGATGGGCCTTGATGTCATTAGAAGCCGTGCCAACTGAACTTAAATGGCCTTACAGTGAGGAAATTACTCCATTCAGTCTTCTTTGCTCAAGTGAAATGTTTATATTTTGTTGGATGGTAAACTTGGCTAATTATGCTATTAATTTCCAAGTTTTGCCTGGCAGTCTTTTATTCATCTTGAATATGCATATTTGGTTTCTGGTATATCTTGTGATTTGTTATTTATGTAGAACCTATGTGTTCGGTGTTTTCTTGTAGTATGATCTCTACAAGCTAATATGTAACTGTCGTTGTGAGGGATTAGACATCTCACCTTTAGTTTGTTTTCAAGTTTTTAATATTTGACCCTTGTATTCTTATTTTAAAGTGTTTAAGGGGCATGCTTTTTTTAACCATTCTGGTTCTTAATTGTTTTACATGTTTTGTACTGGTGAGAATAATATATGAACAGGGCTGCTATTTATTTCTTGTAAATTGAAGATGGTATTTAGTAAACAGAGAATATGAAAGGATGAGAGGACAACAGATAAAGCTTTTCATTGAATGCCCGTCATTGTCGATACAACTTAATGACCCATTAGACTCCATAACATTAAAGTTGGTGAGGCGCTATAAGTTCTTATTCATTCATTGAAATTGAAGATGGACTAGCCTTAAGACCAGGCTGGAATGTTGCTGTGCACTCTGGTCCCTGAGTATGATGTTATTTGTGTAGAGATGGGAGCAAAGCTTTTGCAAATTATTTACTGGTTGCTGCACACTAAATATGTAAGGGGTGTTCAGAAATCGGAACTAGAAAGTGGGCAAGCTTTCGCAATCAGAGTTGATAGATATATAGGTACAGAGATTGCTTAATGCATTGGCAAAGGAAAGGACTATGTTTATCTCCAGCTTGTGCGGTAATCCCGTCTTGTTTTACAATCTATCAGCTTTGCTGAGTCCCCGTTGTTTGCAACATTTGCAGCCTTAAAGTGGTAGTCACTTGTTATAAACTTGTA
>JAXCLQ010043188.1:0-21190 GCA_035584115.1 Cedrela odorata | reverse complement strand
AACTGTAACAGCCAGCGGCAGACCTTCTGGGATAATTAAATTCACAACAGCATTAATTACCTCGTCAAGCTTTGTTCTGCCTTTAATAAATTGAACCACTCCATCGGCATTTTTTGTATGTCCCGTGAAGTAACGAAACAACAGTATTCCAAAAACTGAGGAAGAAATTAGCAATCCTACTAAATCTACGAACGAAGTTAGCTTTCTGACACGAGCTTGTAAAGGTGTTTGTTCACTGGTACCGCAACTGATTTGGCTCATAATTTGGTTCCAAGTTGTGCTCATGCCAACTGATGTGGCAAGCATACGAGCATACCCATCAACCACTTTGGTGCCGGAAACTAAGAATGGATTCTGGTTACTGCTTATCTCCACACAGTCATCATCTCCTGTCGCGGTAGATTCGTTCACCTTTAATGCATGGCCGCATAAGAACAATCCATCAGCAGGAACTTGGTCTCCTATCTTTAAGCATATAACATCTCCAACTACAATATTAGATATTGAAATTTGCTGGCGCCGGCGGCTTCTAATGACATCGATTTGGATACTGTCGCAGACTTTTGATAACAGCCTCTCTAATTTTTTGGTTTGCCTGTAATTAATTAATGCTGAGACAGCTATGTAAATAAAGATAGCAACAAATAAGCTTCCACTATCGTACCAACCCTCTTTCAGACCATCCAATTTAGGGAAACTGTTGCAGAGATAAAAAGGATTAAAATTGTTAAACTTTTAAAAGAATCCGCAACAAAATTGAAGAAGCTCTTTGTTTGTGGTTTCTTATACGTGTTTGAACCAAATAACGCTAGTCGTTTCTTTATGTCTTCTTCACTACCGCAGATTCCTCCATCAATATCAGTTTGAAGAGCAGAAACTACGGCTAGAGTCCCACCAAACTTTTGAAGTAGGTCGAGGTTTTTCTGCTTCACAATCTCAATGAGGGTTTCTGGATCAATATTTTTTTTACTGTCTGAATCACTTTTGGCCAGAGAGTATAGAGCTCTGGAACAATATATTTTAGCAAAAGCTGAGCGCCATTTTCTTTTGGGTGCTGTAAGTGTTGCAGGAATAACGTATTCATGAGAAAGGTTAGACATCGTGTCTGGGGAAATAAAAAGGAAACTTAATACGAGAGACTTCTTCTCAGATCTGAATAGGGATTCTATGATTATTATACAAGTGAAGTGGGCATCGCCTATGTTGATCTGACTTATTTGGAAAAGCACTGGCAGTCACATACACGGAAGCTTCACCCTTAAAAACTTATCCATTGTATATAACACACGGTGATAGTGATATTCGTTGTCGGTTTGACTTATTTGGACATTACCCTTAAAAGCTTACTTATAGCACGAAAAATAATTCTTAAAAGGTAATGTCGGTTTGACTTCTTTGGAAAAGAACTGGCAGTCATATACACGGAAGCTTCACCCTTAAAACCAAAAGCTCAACAATTGTACATAAGGCACGGTGACTGTGATATTCGTGGCAAAAAGATAATTCTTGCAAGCATATGTTATGTATGGTATGTTATTTTGCAAGCATATGCAAATAGGGATGGATAAAATTCGCGGAGGACTGGGGCTCGCAGGTTTCCGTTTAGGACGAAGATCGACGACAATTTCATATCTAAATTAAAAAATGAGAAGGGACAATTATTGATCTCCACCCCGCTTTTTTATTTTTATTATATAATATATTTAAAATTAAAATTAATTATATATTAATTAAAAAAATTATCAAAATAAAAATATAATAATTTATTGATTTGATCAAATATAATAATTGAGTTAAATATTTTAATATATTAACACAAATTAACAAAAAAAATTTTAAGATTTTATCTTTTATCTATTAAATAAAATATATTTTTATACAAAATTAATATGAAAATTAAATATTTTTTTTACAAAAATTAATAAAACTCTAAAAATTTTATTTAATTTATTTTTTTAAAATTTAATTTTTTTATTATTTTATTAAGAATTAAAGTTATAATTTATCTATAAATTAATTTGTTAATATTTATATATAAATTAAAATAAATAATTTATTATTTTATTTTATTAATATTTTTAATAAATATTTATTTATTTAATATTAATAAATAAGAACATACTAAAGATAAATATCCCTATTTTAAAACATTAATAACGGATGTTGTTGGCTTTCGGCAAGAGCCAATGTTTATTTACACCATAGAGGGTAATTGTCTTGTTTTAGTTTAAGGGTGATGAAATTGTTAGCGTTGTGAGAAATGAAGGCCATTGAGAAAGTACTCGTTACTCACATCTGCTCTGATACCAAGAAGAAATTTAGGATTTGTACAACGAAGATTGTTTTTTTATTTCCTTTTCAACGTAAGCAACAAAAAGATATTACAATTTGTATTTAAACTAGAAGAATTATATAATAACAAAAAGACAAGCAGAGAGAATAATGAGATATATGGTTGGTGATAGAATTTCATTAAAGAGACAGAGGTATAAAAAGACACTTTAACTATTTTGCCTTGATTTTAGGCGATGATCAGATTAAATTAATCTTGGCTATGAATGAGCTATACTCACATCTTCTTATCATCCGAAATTATCTCCACTGATTATACTAATCGTGAGGATGTTGTTGTGCTTTCTTATTACTCCAGAACATGGTAATTTCCTTATAGCTTCAAGATACATCTTCAACGTGCTCTAATTATGAGAGTTGGCCTGGCTGATCTGTGTTAATACCAAAGACTATTGTGGTTTTCATATTTCCATCCCTCGTGCACTATGTTGGGTCAACTGAGGTGCAGTGGCATGCTAAGGCTAGGATAAATGCTGGGGCAAACTTTTATATTGTTTGTAAGGACCCAACAGGCATGAGTCATTCGGTTGAGAAGAGAGATCTGTATGATGCTGACCATGGCAAGAAGGTATTGAGCATGACACCTGGACTAGAGCGGCAAAGCATCCTTCCTTTCAAGGTATATACAGTATCTAGCTGTCAATGTTACATTTTCATTTTACCCACCACTTCGTAAGTAATCAAACTTCAGGTGATAATTAATTTGGTATGGCTGCAAGTTGCCGCATATGATAAGGCACAGGGTAAGATGGCTTTCTTTGATCCTTCAAGGCCTCAAGACTTCCTCTTCTTATCAGGCACCAAGGTATCTTTTTCATCACAGAGTTACTTCCCACACATTTTTAACTTAGTACAGACCTTAAATTAATAAGAATAGTGTAAAGATGAAACCAAAGACAAGTTTTGTTCATGTGTTGTATTTAAACAAGGCTTGTGTGAATTTTTCTTTTCAGATGCAAACACTTGCAAAGAACAAAGAGAATCCTCCTGATGGATTTATGTGCCCTGGTGGGTGGAAAGTGTTGGCAGAGTCGCTGAAGCTGTTCCGACTTAAGATAAAATTGTTGTACCATTATGTAATGTCATTTGATTGAGAGAATCCTCCTGATGGATTTGTCCGGATTGTGTATAAATCTGTGTCCAGATTTCGAATAAAAATGGTGGGAGGCACTGGTACAGAGACACAAGATTTGCCTCTTTGTAATTAAAGCGCCATTGTTGCATCTTATAAGGCTTTATCCTCAACGAGGATGTGATGCGTTGTACAATATTGTGGTTTGTGTTTAAATGAAGGACAGGTTGTTTGGTGCTTTTACATGCTATATTTAGAAGCAAGTATCCAATAACTGAAGCTGTAGATGAGACTACAAGCAACCATAGAAACGAGAAAGCACATGAAGCGAAAACCGTGCAATTTCCTCACATGGGACATATTGTAGAAATTTTCAGTTATTTTTTATATGCTGATAACAACCGAGTAAATATTGTTTGTTTTAGGCATAAAACTTGTTACGGATTTGCTCTTAAGCTTTGCAACCCAAAACGCGTTTACTAAGTTAGGAAAACCCAAACTATATAACCTATAGCCTAGACTCATCCGTTAGAAATGTGGGATGTGATATTTAAGTTTAAGCATCAAAGACTAGGACTCTTGAAATCATTTCCTATTCTAGAGTGAAAATGGGAAAACATTACTATGGATATTTTTAGTGAGTTACATTGTTCTAGGAGAGGTTGTGACTCCATTTGGGTAATTATTGATCAATTGACTAAGTCTGCCCATTTTCTAGCAATCAAGAGTACAAACAACTTAGGATAGTTGGCTAGATTGTTTTTACGTGAGGTGATAAGGTTGCATAGTGTACCAGTGTCTATCATATCAGGCAGAGATCCACGTTTCACTTTTAAGTTTGGGGCAAGTCTCTATAAATAATTAGGACAAAATTAAGTTTCAACACGGCTTTCCACCCCCAAACAAACGGCTAATAAGAATGGACCATTCAAACTTTTGAAGATATGCTGAGAGCATGTGTTTTAGATTTCAGGGGTACTTGGGAGGAGCATCTAACACTGATTGAGTTTGCTTATAATAATAGCTTCTACTCGAGTATACGTATGACACCCTATGAAGCCTCATATGGTAGAAAGTGTGGATCACCTATTTGTTGAGATGAGGTTGGAGAGAGAAGATTATTAGGGCCAGAAATAGTACAGATCACGACTAAGAAAATTAAAGTCATTGAAGGCATGACTTAGAGTCCAAGTGGCAGATTTTCTATTCTTAAAGGTATCACCATGGAAATGAGTATCTCGTTTTGGAAAGAAGAGTAAGCTTAGCCCTAGGTTTATTAGACCTTTCAAGATATTGGAGAGGATATGTCTTGTGGTCTAGTGCATAGTATCACATGCTGACTTTTCTCTTAGACGAAATTTGATCCGTGCGACACTTACTATCGTGTTGAACTAGCAAGTCAATTTAAACAAGTTTGTATGTAGCAAGCACAAATAGGTTAGTTGTCTACAAATATAAACCAATCGTAGGAATATAATTCGCTAACAAACAATTATCCTATCACAACAAGCATTGAACACACACGCATCACAACATATCGGAAACACACGCAAACAAGAGCAAATAATAGATACAACCAACACATTTTCATTAATCCAAAAACGGAGGAGTACACAACTATGTCATAGAGTGTTAATGGCTAAGACTCTTATGAGGCATCTGATAATCTCACACTTGCGGCCATGAGCTTATTAACTTAGCCTTGGACGAGCAAATGTGAGTGACCCTTACATCCTTCTCCACATAGTCTATTGGCGTCCTCGACGTTTGAGCTGCTTAGAAGTCTTCAATCTTCTGTTGAAACGGCTTCAAATCTTCGACTTTCTCTCAACTGGTCTCTTCTTCCCTAGTCCCTTCCACTTCACGAGACATTCATTACTGCGTCGTCTGTTTATGGTCACTTGTCTCTCTACTAGAATTTCTTCTACTTTTTTCACAATCTTCTTTCGCGATTGGCTCTTATCTCCTCTCTTACTTGTTGATTGCGCGTGGTGTCCTTCTCGTCGACGTGGTATGGCTTCAGTCTGCTGATATAAATAACCGGATGCATCTTCATTCAGGTTGGCATCTCTATCTTGTACGAAACCTTCCCTACTTTGACAATGACTGGAATTAGGCCTTCATACTTCCGCACAAATCTCTTATGTAGAGATCCTCGAAAGCGAATCTGTTCTGGCATCAATTTAAGTAACACCAAGTCTCTGGGTTTGAACTCGAGCGGTCTTCTATTCTTGTCCGCCCACTTCTTCATCCTAGTGGTTGCTTTCTTCAAATAGACTCGAGCTACTTTGGCATTAGTTCTCCATTCCTTAGTGAAATTGAATGCTCGAGGATCTTTTTCCTTATACTCCGTGACTATATGGGGTAGAAGTGGCTGCTGTCCTGTCGATAGTTCAAAGGGACTTCGATTTGTTGAGGGGCTCTTCCTTGCATTGAAACAAAACCGTGTTACATCAAGTAATTGTGTCCAATTCTTCTGGTTGGCATTAACAAAATGACACAAATACTCTTCTAGCATCCATTGAATCTTTTCGTCTGTCCGTCAGTTTGGGGATGATAACTTGATAAAATATTTAACTACGACCCAAGAAGATAAAACAATTTAGCCTAAAATGTTCCGACAAATCTTGAGTCCTGATTACTCATAATGTGTTGTAGTATCCTTAATATTTCACCACGTGCTTGAAGAATAATCTTACCGTTTCTTCTTCTCCACCATATTTTGGCACTAGTATGAAAATGGCGTACTTCGAGAGTTTGTCGACAACCACCAAAATATTGGTCAAGTCACCAATTTTAAGAAGGTTGGGGATGAAGTCAAGTGAGATGCTCTCTCATGGTCGGTTTGACACATTCAACGGCTTCAACAATCTTAGTGTCTTCAGCTTTTCCACTTTGTCTTATTGGTAGACGAGACAAGTCTTGGTATAATCCATTACATCAACTCGCATCTGTGTCCAGTAGTACCTTTACTTTTCAATAAGGCATACGTCTTCTGCCATCCTGGATGACCTGCCCATATTGTGTCATGACACTCTTTTAAAAGAGTTCTCTATAAATCTCTAACCTTTGGAACAATAAGCAACTGCCCTTTGTCCACAAAAGTTCATCTTCCATCCAAAATTGGCGAGTCTTCCTTTCTTCTGCCAACTTCATGATAGTTCGACAAACCGAATCTTTCTCTAGGTTCTCCTTAATGCGTTCCCAGAGTGGTACTAAAATCGTGGTAGCTGACATGGTCATCATTCTCTTCAAACTTGCGAGTTCTAACTTGTGACTTAGAGCATTCGCAACTGTATTCAAGCTTCTGACTTTGTGTTCAAAGTGAAAGTTGAATTCAGCAAAAAACTCCTGCCATTTGGTCTGCTTCGGGGTCAGCTTTGGCTGGGTAAGGAAGTGGTTAACAGCTGTATTGTCTGTCTTCACCACAAACTTAGATCCTAATAGATAATGCCTCCATACCCGCAAATAATGTAACACCGCTAATAGTTCATTTTTTTGAGCAATGTACCTCTGCTTTGGGTCTGATAGCTTTTGACTCTCAGAAGTTATCGGGTGGCCCTTCTGTAATAAAACTCCCCCCAATGCAAAATCAGATGCATCGGTTTGTACCTCAAATGGCTTGGTTATATTCGAAAGGCTAAGAATTGGATTTTTCATCATTGCTCCATTCAAGCTGTCGAAGGCTTCTCTACACTTCTTAGACCATTCCTACGTTACAGCATTCTTCAACAACTTGGTTAACAGTGCAACTTTCTTTGAGTATCCCTCAACGAACTGTCGGTAACAGTTAGCTAATCCAAGGAAAGATTGTAACTCTTTTACGTTTGTCGGTGTCCTCCAGTCTTGGATAGCCCTCACCTTGTTCAAATCGATCTGTATGCAACCTTCTTTTATCACATGGCCAAGGAATTTGATGTGCTTTTAAGCAAATGAACACTTCTCTTTCTTCACAAAGAGTTTGTTATCCTTCAGCTTCTAGAATATCTTAGCCAAGTGTTCCTTGTGCTCTTCTAATGTCTTGCTGTAAACTATGATATCATCCAGGTAGACCACTACAAACTAATCCAAATATTTGTGAAATATTTCATTCATTAATGTGCAGAAGGTTATAGAAGCGTTTGTCAACTCGAACGGCATTACTAGAAACTCGTACGATCCATATTGGGTGACGTATGTTGTCTTTGCCTCATCCCCTTCGACAATCCTCATTTGATGGTAGCCTGATCGCAAGTCTAACTTTGTGAAGTATTTGGCAGAACTAGGGATAGCAATTTTGCCCGCAAACCTGCAAATCCGCTCCTACCCGCTCTTTATGGTATGGATTTGATATGTATTTTAGCGAGTTTGGGAAGGATTTGATAAATAAATTTAAAACCTGTAACGGGTTTGGGACGGATATGAGTACGGATAAATATCTGCAGATAAATCCGTGGGCATATTTGCGAATATATATTTTTTTAAACTACTAAAACAACGTCGTTTTGATGTTAATATCCTTATTTTTTTGTCTACATCTATTTTTATCTATTTATCTATTATATTATTTCATTGTAAATTATTTTTTAATATTTTTATTTTATAACAATCATTCTATACAATACATATTTATTTATTTTCTTTAATTATTAAATTATATATATAAACTATTAAATTAAATTATTTAATTTAAATTGGAGATATTAATTTATGTTATTTAAGGATAGATAAAAAATAATGAGTTGATAACATTAAATATTAACTTTGAATTTTAAATTTGCATAAATCAATATTCCAAAATTAATATCTCCAATTTTTTTATTATTATTTATCATTATTAATTCATAGATTTCTCTAACTTTATATGAGTGATGTATTTTATTTTGAATTAATACTGAAAATCATATTAAAAACTTATTAAAAATTCGTGAATATCCGCGCTGATTTGGTAAATGTTAAATACTCGTTTAAGCGGGTTTGGTAATAAATTATCAAACTCGCTGCGGGTTTGCTATGAGTATGGTATTAAATTTTTTTGTGAATGCGGGTGCGGGTTTGGAGATATCTATCCTAAACTTGATTCGCTGCCATCCCTAGGCAGAACTCAGTCAGCTGGTCAAACAAGTCTGCTATCTAAGAAATGAGATAGGTATTGCGGACCGTCAGTTTGTTGAGAGCTCTATAGTCAATATACAATCGTAGGCTCCCATCTTGTTTATTTTGGAGCAACACCAGGGCTCCAAATAGTGCATTCGACGGTCTGATGAAGCCGGCTTCCAATAATTCATCTAATTATTTTCAGAGTTCGGCTAATTTTGGTAGAGCCATTCTGTAAGGGGCACGTGATGGTGGTTTTGCCCCTAGCACCAGCTCGATCTGATGATCAATTGCTCTCCTTGGTGGCAAGGTCTTGAGCAGTTGATCCGGCATCACCTTTACAAATTCCCTTAATATATCAACAATCTCTAAGAGGGTTAGTTCTCATTTCCTCTCCTCCATTGAGGTCAGAATTGCGATGAGGGAGAGTTCTTCTGTCTTAATTCTTTTCTTGAATTGAAGGGCAGATAAGAGCTTTGCCTCTGTCGCCTGCTTGACCTTGACCGGCACCATCGTAGGCCTTTCTCTTGTTATTAACAAACCACCAGTGGATGGAACGGAGATTGTGCCATTCTCTAACAGGAAGTCCATTCCCAAGACAACATCAAAGTTATCTATCTGCACGGTTACAAGGTTCATCTGACCTTCCCAAGTGTCGATCTTTATCTGCACTTGCTTTGCCAACCTACTCGTAGGTAAGGCTTTAGAGTTAACCGCCTTCATGTAGCCAATATTCACCTTGAGCTTTAGCCCAAGGAACTTCGCTTTTGAAGCGGAAATGAAGTTATAAGTGACCTATGTGTCCACCATAACACTTCTCGCCAGAATCCCATTAATTAGGGCGTCAACGTACAAAAGGCCTGTTCCCACAGCCTTCTTGCCCACAGATTGCTTCTTTAGGGCATTCCACATTCTTAGAGCCACCATGTGACTAGTTTCTTATGGTTCCTGATCGCCTTGAATTTCCTCTTGCGGTTGCTTTTCGGCTTTCATAACACTAAATCTAGTCTTTTTGAGGCACTCTAATGCTCTATACGGGTCATTGCATAGCCAACATCCAAACGGTCTCTTGCTTGCTTCTCCACTATTGAAGAATGTTGGATTTTTTGGAAAGTTCGACTCTAGCCTCTTGGTTGCTCCTCTACCTTTTTTGGGGCCTCAATTCCTATGCCTCTTGCTCCAATTACCGTTCCCTCCTAACATAGGTAACAACCTTTTTGATTGAGGACTATCATGCGAGAAGTCTGACAACCATTTAGCTGCTGATTGTGCAGACAAGAGATCTTGCACTCATTGTCGTTGAAGCTCATTTCGGGCCCAAGGTTAAAGGCTATCTGTGAAGTAGAACAACCCATCTTGTTTAGTTATATCTTGAATATCTAACATCAGACTCGAGAATCTCTTTATATACTTGCAGACTGACCCAGTTTGGGTTAACCCACGTAGTTGCTTCCTAGCAAGATACGCCACGTTTTTTAGGAATAATTAATTCTTCAACTCCTGTTTTAGGTCTTTCTAATTATCAATTGTGCAACGTCCATTCTGAATTTCTTGGTATTTTGTCCTCCGCCATAACTTGGCATCCCCTGACAAGTACATGGACGTCGTAGTTACCTTTACTTCTTCAGAATTTGTTCTTACAGTCTGAAAGTATTGTTCGGTATCAAACAAAAAGTTTTTGAGCTCTTTGGTATCTCGGGCTCTTCCATAGTGCTTTGGTTCTGATACCCCTAGTCGGTGATATTCTTGGCTTGGGGTAATTTCTAGTGAGTTACAAGGGTACTGGTAACGAGGTTTGCCCTTGTGTCTTCTAGTTGTTCCGCAGCATACCCACTTCACCGCGGCACTCCTCTGCAAACTCAGATAATGTCACTTGCACATCTGCAAGTTGTGTTTCCAACTCTTCGAGACGTCTACCACCGGACACTTCGATTCAAGAACGCCTACCTGAGCACCCAAGGGCTTTAGCAATCTTATGGTTCGTCTCATGTCCTCGGCATCGAGTGAACCCACTCTTTTCGGTGCCACCTCTAAAGCTCGTTGACGCGCTTCTAACTCTGCCCATTTTCTTTCGAGAGCATCCCATCGGGCAAGTTTAGAGGAGTTAGCTTTTGTAGATGTCATTGCTGCAATCGTGTGCTCTAATACCAATTGTCATTGGCCAACTTTTCTCTTAGATGAAATTCGATTCGTGCGTCACTTACTATCACGTTGAACTAGTAAGTCAGCCTAAACGAGTCTGTATGTAGCAAGCACAAATAGGTTAGTGGTCTACAAATATAAACCAATCGTAAGAATATAATTCACTAACAAACAATTATCCTATCGCAACAAGCATTGAACACACAAGCATCATAACACATCGGAAACACATGCAAACAAGAGCAAACAGGAGCAAACAATAAATGCAACCAACACATTTTAATTAATATAAAAATGAAAGAGTACACAGCTATATCCTAGAGTGCTAATGGCTAAGGCTTTTATGAGGCATTTAATCATCTCGCACTTGTAGTCATGAGCTTATTAACTTAGCCCTAGACGAGTAAATATGAGTGACCTTTACCCATAGCTTCGCCACCTAGTCTTTCCAGACTACATAATGTGTTCCATGTCTCGGTACTGTGAAAGTACGTGCCAGACCCTACACACATATTAGATCATCAGCTGATCTAAATTAATGAGGGTATGTCATATGAGGAAAATTCGATGGAGATCATTGATCGGAAAGAGCAAGTTTTAAGGAATCAAGCAATATCATTGGTGAAGGTACGTTGGAGGTATCATACAGTAGAGGAAGCAACATGGGAACATGAAGCAAAAGTGAGGGAAAAATACCCTCAACTCTTTGAGATTCAAGGTATGTATAAATTTCGAGAACGAAAATTTTTAATAAGGGGAGAAATATAATGTTCACTCTCCTAATTTTGGAATTTTATATGGTAGTCTATTCATATATATATATATTTTTTATATTTTATAAATTTCAGAATTTTTAGAATCATAGTTTAATAGTTATGAATTTTTGATGGCCAAACTTGCAGTTTCAAAATATTTTAGATAGGTTATTATTGTCTTGAATATTTATTTTTTTGAAGTAACAAACGATCTTAAAAAATTACAAAATTTTACATGAGAATTGATATATATATATATATATATATATTTACTGTTTGTTTTGTAAATTTTAAAATTTTTTGGATTATATTTTAATATTTAAAAATTTGTGATTGAGTAAACCTCAATTATAAAATAATATGGACAGGTTAATATTTTCTAAGTTATTTATTATTTTGAAGCCTCAAAAAAACTTCAAAAATTATGAAAATTTATATGGTGATTTATACATATGTTTACTGGTTTTAATTTAAATTTCATAATTTTTGGAAATATATTTAAATAGTTATAAATTCTTTATAGAGTAGTTGGCATTTTAGAAACAACCTGGACAGATTACTGTTGTTTGAAAATTTTATTTTTTAAAAATTATTTTTGGTCTCAAAATGCCATGAAATTTTTATACATGATTAAATTAGGTGTGCAGAGGAAATCTATAAAATTTTAGCTAGATCAGATTTATATATTAGGAGTTAAAAATTCTAAATTGTAAGGGGTTTTGTTAAGTGTATGTGAGTAGATAGTATAGACGTAGTTAAATTAGGAAAAAAAAAAGTTATTTATGTGTTATTTTTATATTTTCTTGATGAGATAATTTGTTATTATAGGAGGTTCGGAACCTTTCGACGGCAATTAGAGGTAACCTAAGGCTTTAGCTTGAGTTGAAGTAAGTAATTTCATTCATGATATATTGGGTTATTTTTGTAATATAAAAATATTTTATGACGTGAATTTATTATCTCAAATGTTTGAAAAATAATTTATTATTTGATGAATGAATTTCTATTACAAATTCTTACAACTTAAATATTTTGAAAGTTAGTTTTTAAACAAAAGATTTTTAATAATTATTGTACAAATTTTATTTATAAAATGTTTTACGAATTATTTTATAAAAGTTAATATTTAATTATAAAATGTGTTAAACGCTTTGTAAGTAAATTAATGTAAGTCACTATATTATTAAATGATTATTATACAGCTATTTGAAATGAAATGTTTTGGCTCATCTGTCCGTAATATTATGATTATGATTCTGATCAAATACAGTCAATATATCTGACTGTCTAGACCAACTAGTATTCTATTATTATTGTATACACTATTTGATTCTGTTATTAGTCGAGTCACCGGGGGTACAGATGACACTATGTCACATGAGCAATTTATATGTATATTTTTTTTTTGTAATGAATGTTTTATATACCTCGGTATTTATATTTTATGAAATATGACTTTAATATGTTCTCTTATTAGAATTTACGAATATTAAACTTCTGTTCAATTTGAGAAATTGTTTCAAACTATATTTTTTGAATGATATTTAAGGGTTTGTGAATATTTTTATGCATTTGTAAATGAGGAAACTCAAGCATATGTTATGAATGACATTACTTACAGAGTTGACTGCATATCCCTCATCATTTATTTTTACAAAATAAGTTGCTTCGAGTAGTAAGTGTAATGATTTGACTTGGAGGATAGTATTGGAGTATCTATTTATGTATATTTTAAATGATGAAGTATTTTTATAATATATTTATCGCATTCTTAAAATTGAACATGAATGCTATTTTTAGATTTCTTTTAATTTGATTTTTGTTTAATAATGAAGTTCTTTTAGTAGAATAGTTTTAATTGTGAGATTTAGTGCATGTATATGGAATTGTGCACCCTAGTTTTGCATGTGCGATGCTTGCTGGATTTGGGGCATTACAAATACCTTAATGCCTAATATGAAGAGGAAATCTTGAGGCCTTGAAGGATCAAAGAAAGCCATCTTACCTTGTGTTTTATCATATATGGCAACTTGCAACCATACCAAATTAATTATCACCCAGAGTTTAATTACTTAAGAAGTGGTGGGTAAAATGAACATTTAACATTGACAGCTAGATACTCCATATAGCTTGAAAGGAATGATGTTTAGTCACTCTAGTTTGAAAGAAATCAACTAAAGGCTATTTGTTTCAAGAGAAATTGAAGGAAGCTTGAAGAGAAACAAGAAATAGAGACTTAAATGAATTCTTCTTTTTTATTGATTACAAAAATACAATTGTTCTGTATATATACAATTTGACAATGGCTAATGGATTCTTATAACTACTTTAACAAATACAAAACTAATTAAGAGTTTACATTTGACATATTTAACTAATCATTTCATTACTTAACAAATTATAACAGACTCATGCCATCTAAGCGTTTCCCAGTTCTTACTTCATGCACCTACAACTCCTGGATTCGAATATTGAATTAGCTCTTGCATCAACTTTGCTAACATACATCTACAATAAACGATTTCACGTAATGCAGCAATATAACATATATATTATCATCCTCCCTCAAGCTTAAGGTCTGGGAAGAAATTGAAGCTTGTTTCTAAGATAGGAAAATTAAGCAAATGTTAAAAGGTTTTGTAAAGATATCAGTAGCTTGATGCTCACTAAGCACATGCCGAATTTCTAGCTCCTTGTTTAGCATTTTATCTTTGATATGTTGAATATCGAACTCAATATGCTTAGAATGAGCATGAAAGACAGGATTTTTGTCTAAGGTAGCAGCACTTTGATTGTCACACCATAAGAGTAGCACAGCAAAAGGCTAAAAATGAAGTTCACTAAAAAGAGAAACCAACCAAGCAACTTCTGAGCAAGCTGCAGCCAATGCTTTATATTCAGACTCAATACTTGAGCGAGATACAACTTGTTGTTTCTTAGAAGACTAGGATACCAAATTTCCTCCAAAATACACAATATAGCCACCAATAGATTTCTTGTCATCAAGATTACAGGCTCAATCAGCATCATCATATGCATTGATATCAAATTTTTCGCCTGGAACAAAGTTAAGACCAACAGATGATGTTGCTTATAGATA
Source organism: Cedrela odorata (assembly GCA_035584115.1). Taxonomy (NCBI): domain Eukaryota; kingdom Viridiplantae; phylum Streptophyta; class Magnoliopsida; order Sapindales; family Meliaceae; genus Cedrela; species Cedrela odorata. The sequence continues at coordinate 6,693 of JAXCLQ010043188.1, read as the reverse complement.
TTTGAGAAGTCTCTAACAAGCTTGCTAGTGTTTGATTGTTGAAGAAGCCAAAAATTGATTAAGTTTATTGACTAAGAAGGCAATCTCAGGTCTTGTCAAGGTAACATATTGAAGACCACTTAAGATACTTTTGTAAAATGACACATCCTCAAAGGTATCCCCATCATCTTTAGTTAACTTGGAGCCTGTAGTCATAGGAGTAGGACAGCCATGACAATATGACATATTTGCTCAAAATAAAAGGTATTTGATATAATTAGTTTGAGATAAATGAATTTCACTAACACTATGTGTCACTTCGATGCTTAGAAAGAAACCAATTGAACCAAGATCTTTAAGGGCATAGATTTGACTAAGTTGAAGTATGAATGCTTCTGTTATAGATTGATGAGGGCTGATAATGAGTATATCATTAACATATATTAACACAAGTAACACAGAAGAAGAGGTATGTTTGATGAAGAGTGATATATCAGCTTTAGAGTTTACAAATCCCTATTGAATCAATGTAGACTTAAGCTTATCATATCAGGCCCTAAGTGCTTGTTTATGGCCATAAAGAACCCTATTTAGCTTGTAAAGGTGATGAGGAAAATCTAAATTGACAAATCTCTCTGGTTAATGCATATAGACTGCTTCAGTAAGAGTTCTATTAAGAAATGCTTTATTTATATTTATTTGTCTTATAACCCAACCATACACAACTACAATGCTTAATACAACTCTGACAGTTGATGCCTTCACCACAGAACTGAAGGTATCAAGAAATCAATGTCTAAGGTCTGATGAAACCCTTTAGCCACCAACATAGCTTTGTGTTTAGAGATAGATTCATCTGAGTTGTGCTTAACTTTGAACACTTATTTGTTGCCAACAATATTATACTCATGTGAAAAAGGAACCAAATCTCATGTGTGTGTTATTTGTAAAGCATCAAATTCCTTTTGCATAGCAGCTTTCTATGTAGGACTGATTAAAGCTTGCTTAGCAAAAGTAGGTTTAGCAGCAAAATTGTCAGCAGCATTAGTTTTTGGTCTAAAAACACCATTTTTGGATCTTGTAATCATGGAATGAGTGTTTCGAGCTGGAATAACTTCTGATATAGACCGAGACAAGTGTTCTAATGAAGAACTTGACTGATTTTGAGATAACTCATGATGTTTGAGAATAAGAGATGAATTACCGGAAGGTGATGCATCTGAGCTGGATGTAGCTTGAGAGGAGGAAGCCTGCTGAGAAATTTTAACAATAAGAATAGCAGAAGAAAAACCATAAGTGAAGTTAGAAGGAGAGGAAGATGAAAAAGATGCATAAGGAAATGATAATTCATCAAAAATGACATGTCGAGCAATGTATATCTTCCCAGTATGATGCATACACTTATATCTTTTGTGACAAAAGCTATAACCAATGAAGTACATTTGAAGCAGTTTGTGACTATTGTAGCATCTAACGTAAGGACAACAAGCACACCCAAACACCCTTAATATGGAGTAATCATGTAAGTAGTTAAACAAATTTTCAAAAGGGGAGAGATCATTTAAAACATGTGTAGGAATCCTATTGATCATATATACAGAGGTGTGAAAAGAGTGCCACCAAAAAGACAACGGCAAAAAGGCTTGAGCAAGAAGAGTTAATCTCATATCAAAATAGTTTTATGTTTTCTCTTTACTATCCCATTTTGGTGATGTGTATAGGAACATGTAAGCCTATGCTGAATACCATTTTCTTTGAGACACTAAAAGAAAACAAGAAACTCACCACTTGAATCAGATTGAATGAATTTAATAGAACATTCAAGTTATTTTTCAATTTGAATTTTGAAGTTTTTAAAGGTAAGTAACGCCTTTGATTTCAATTTTAAAGGAAAAATCCAAGTATACCTACTATAGTCATCAATAATGCTGAAATAATATATAAATCCTTCATTTGATATAGTGGCAGAAGGCCTCTAAAGATCAATGTAGAGCAATTATAAAGGTTTTTTCCTTTTTATTTTTGATGTCTGATCTAGTGAAATGAAGTTTATGACTTTTGCCATATTACATGCATCACAGAAATTAGAAATTAAATTTTTATTTATAGAACATGAACCCTTACATATTTATAGGATAAGCTGAAGAGCTCTAGAGTTTGGATGTCCAAACCTATGATGAAGTACATTAATTGAGCGAAAATTTGACAAATTTAAGGTAACAAAAGCCTGCTTAGAACATTTGTCAAAACTTATTTCTTGTAATGAAAGTATAGAACAAGAACAATCTCTCTTATTACAGTTGCAATCAGTTAAAAAAGTAATCAAGGAAGACAGCATTGACAAAGGAATTTTATTAGTAGACTGAGAATTTGAAGAAGTGAAATGAGAACTTGAGGTTTTGAAGATGACAGTTGAGAACTTGAAGGTTTTGAAGAGGATAGTAACAGTTTATATAACCCCCTCGAAGCTACTCCCTTCAACAACACACTCTTTAATTTCTTATCCTTGATAAGACACGCATCACTAGAAAATTCAACTATTACATTATTGTCAGCTGTTAACTTTGAAATACTTATCAAATTCTTTGTAATTTTCTGCACACAAAGTATATTTCTCAATTGAATAGAGACATGTGAGTTGGAAGAAGCATGGATATTTTTTACACATAGGGTAGTATAACTAACATGAGTTATAAGTAATCTAAATCTGTCTCTAACAATTAATTTATCAAATCCAGAGAACTCACCTTCTATGGTCATGTTCTTCATATTATTGGTCTGATGGTGTGTAGCACCACTGTCCAAATACCAACATTCATCAGCACCTTCATCTTGAACATTTTCAACATATGCTACCTTGTTAGGCTGATTAGTCTGTCTGTTATATGCTTGAGAATATGATTGTTACTGAGAAATATTTAGCCATAATCATAATCTATTTTCTAGTTGTTTGAAGTTGAAATCGCAATTGAAGAGTTTATGCTTTGGATTGTGAACCAAATTATTTTGTGAGTGCTTTCTAGACTTCAGATGAGGTTTTACACCCAATCACAAGACCAATTATAGATGCACTTATGGAGAACATTAACCATCCAAGAAGAAACTGATCTTGCTCTTTCAGAATTTGTAATTTGGATTTTTGACAATTGAACCTTCACTCATACCTGATTTAAATCGAAGAGGACAACTATGATTTTCATTGATAAAGTTCTCTAAACCATTCCCTCTGATTGAAGGCAACATCTGTGATTTCCAGGCAAGAAAATTTGTTCTATCAAACTTGATTGGAACAACAAATGAAAAAGATGTATTGGTTGCTGCTGTTGAGATCGATAGATTGGTGCATACCACTTTTATTGCTTTGATACCATGAAAGAAATCAACTAAAAGCTGTTTGTTTTAAGAGAAAATGAAGGAAGCTTGAAGAGAAACAAGAAACAGAGAGTTAAAGGAATTCTTCTTTTTTCTTGATTATGAAAATACAAATGTTCTGTATATATACAATTTGACAATAGGTAATGGATTCTTATAACTACTTTAACAAATACAAAACTAATCAAAAGTTTACAGCTAGCATATTTAACTAATCAGTTCATTGCTTAACAAATTATAACAAACTCATGCCAACTCAGTATTTCCCAATTCTGACTTCATGCACTTGTAACTCCCGGATTTAAATATTGAATCAGCTCTTGCATCATCTCTGTTAACATACATTTATAAGACATGATTTCACATAATGCAGTAACATAACATATATTCTATCATAGTCCAGGTGTCATGCTCAATCCCTTTTTGCCACGGTCAGCATCATATAGATCTCTCTTCTTCGGTGGGAATATATTCACTTCAATGTAACTTTAGTTAGTTTCTTGGAAATGCATTGTGACAAATTCAATTATGAATCATGATCCATATTGTCGGTAGAAAAAGACAATAGCAATTTGTAAAGGTTGTAACATTTGCATTCAATTATGAATCATGATGCATATTGTAGGAGGCAAAAGACAATAGAAATTTGTAAAGTTTGTAACATTTGCATGCATGAACCTAGAATCTTGCAGAAATCACAAAGTTTTTCAATAATTTTAAGAGGGATTCTTTTATATCCTTACTTTTAGTGGATGTTGATATGTGATATAATTAATAATTAATAATTTAAATTGTATCTTATTACTTTCAATTTATATAATAAAATATAAAATTAATTTGTAAATTTTATTAATTTTTAATTTTTAATTATATTACGTGTTAACATCTATTTAAAAATCACAAAATAAAAAAGACTAGCAGAGAATCCTAATTCTTTGGGAATATATTCACTTCAATGTAACTTTAGTTAATTTCTTGGAATTGCAATGTGATAAATTCAATAATGAATATATTTGTAATTATTATTATTTTATTTTAAAAACATATAAATTAAACATTTGATAAATATCTAATTTTATTCGACACCTAATATTTTTCACAAGCACAACCTCTATTTATACATAAAATTATATTATTTAGAATAATTTATATTTTAAATAATATTATAAATATTAAAATCAAGATCAAATATATAATTAAGAGGAGATTATGTTTTATACATAGTTATTAAACCCGAACCAGCTCGGCGGTCCGATCGGTTGACTCGATGACCCGGTGCTTAACCCTGGTCGGTTTGAAATTTGGACCGTTTAAGGATTAAACCCGGATAAACTTATTATGAACTGTCAGTTTAGGCAGAAACCCGGTGAACCGGATGGTTTTGTGTAACCCGGCCGAATTAAAAAACAATAACTTAAAACCATAAATTAACATTTTATTTTGAGTTATAGCTAATGGGTATTAATGTAATTTGAGTTAATGGGTATTAATGTAATTTGACAAAATAAAAAATTAAAAAATTGAAAAAAAAAACCCTTAAATTCCCTTTCTTCTACTTTATGTTTGTTTATGCTTCTTTAACTTTTTTTTCTCAAATCACTTTCATGTTCATAGGCTTCATCAAATAATTGTAAGTAAACATTTTATACTTTTTATTAGATATTTTTATGTATTTTGAGAATTATATAATCTGAAATGTGATGTTGTAGTTTCAATTCATTTGATTCATGCTATGTTTTTAACTTTTCAAGATTGGTTTGGAATAATAGTATATTTTAACTTTTCATGTTCAATTCGTTTGATTCATGCTTTGTTTTTTTTTCTCATCATTCACTCTTGACAAACACCTCATTACTTTTTTCTCTGTCTTTTTCTTTCTCTGTTAATCCTTATACGTTTATTTTTTGTCTTATAAAATGTTGGGAACATCGATAAATCTCATAAAACAACTTATTTTTATTTCTATTCTATTTGCTGTTCTTCTTCTTGTGAAAAAAGAATGACAACAACTATATTTTCCTCTATAACTTCTTTTGATAATTATAACATATTTTTCTCTATAACTTCTTTTGATAATTATAACTCTCTTCAGTTTCTTTTTAGTCGTTCTAAATTGCACTGTTCCAAAACTTTGGCTATCAAACTTCTTGGAATCAGGTTCTAGGTCTCCCCACTTTAAAATATCTTTTATTGACCTAATTGAACCATCAGTTCAACCAGTGACCCATGACCCAATACTTTAAACGGGTCAATGACCGGTCCGTTTTGATAACTATGGTTTTATATAGAATAGGGGTCTCGATTGAATATTGACATCATTTTAGTTAAGATTGTTATCACATAACTACTCTAAACAGTAGTTACGAACATTTTATGACTTCCATGGATTTGGAAGATGTAGTGGGACCCGCCGGCCCTACATTATAATTTGGCAAATATGATTTGCCAACCATGTTTTGACTTTCAACAACTTAATCCAAGTCAGTACTCTCCGAAACCAACACTCGCTCTCTTTGACTTGTAGGACTGAGGACGCAACAGAACTATTTACCTTTAAACCCGTGAATGAACAGAAAATAACAGCAATTACCGAAACAGTGGTATACTAAGTTTCTGTGAGTTAAACACCGACTCACACGTTGTATGTGCAAGTATATAAGAATCATACGATGATGTCCAAATTCTCACCCCAGCTTTTGTAATTTTTGGTCTTTTAGCGACAGAATTCTCAATTCATTGCCGAGTCAAAGAAAATCGTAAGTTATCTTTGTCCCTTGTTCGAAACACAACGTCTATCTCTACCCTCTTCCATACAAACGTGGTTTGCATAGAAAGTTTACTTGATGTTCCTGCCACCCTTAGCGTACCCAGCAAAAAATGGCACTCAGCATTTGCTAAAATCTATTGTTCCAGAACGCTATTCTCTCTAGCCAAAAATCATACATCCAAAATAGGTAATAACAAGGTTCCCCGCTCTCCATCTTATACTGTTGTCAACTTTAAACAAGACAATGAATCATTCACCATTCATCCAACAAGTCTCGCTGAGTTTGTGAGGGAGAAAAATCTACACCAACTTCAAAACTTTGGTGGGATTCGTGGTGTTGCTTCTGCTCTTCAAACAGATTCCAATGGTGGAATCCCTGGAAATGCAGAAGACATTGCTCGCCGACATGAAGCATTTGGTTCAAACACGTATAAGAAACCGCCAACAAAGAGCTTATTTCATTTTGTCGTGGAAGCTTTTAAAGATCTTACCATTTTTATCCTTTTAGGCTGTGCAGTACTTTCTCTTGCTTTTGGCATCAAAGAGCATGGCTTGAAAGAGGGTTGGTACGACGG
>JAXCLQ010043157.1:8592-21194 GCA_035584115.1 Cedrela odorata | reverse complement strand
ATATATATATATATATACTTACCTATTTGCTAAAACATTAAGCCCTCTTATTTTCTCTTCCTTTCTTTCTCTCTTCTTGCTCCTTCCTCTCTCTCTCTCTCTCTCTCTCATTCTTTCTCTTTCTCACCTAGTCGGCCACACCTTTCTTCCTTCTTCTTTTTTTGCCAGCCACACTCCCCACCTTTCTCCCTTAGCTTGGTCAGTTTTCTCCTTCCTCCCCTGGCTCACAGTTTGTGCTCTTCTTTCTTCCTTGCTTCACGTTTTTGGTTCCTTGTTTTTTTCTTTTGTCTCTTTTATTTGTCTAAATACATGTAGAAAGGTCTAGAAAATTATGGACATTAAAACATAAAATTGGGCTTGATTTTGGATTTAAAAAGTTGGGCCTAAATTACATAAATTGGATTTGGATTTGCATAACAATATTGGCCTTCACTTAATAATATTTTGGGCTTGACTTAGTAATATTATTAGGCCTTAATATAAATATTTTAGTATGGCCCCACATTTTTTTACTATTTATACTTTTTCCCTAATCTATGGTGATTTCATGTGTTAACCCCATTGAGTTTTAAAAACTCTTCAATCTAGTCCTTATGTTATTTGTAATTATCATGTAAGTAAAAGAGAAATAAAATCAAATACTTAGGTCTCTCTCTCTCTCTCTCTCTATATATATATATATATCTATGACATTTTATGCCTAAGTACCGATTTAATTATATGTGCATAACTTAAATAAGTTCTCTCAAAAACTAACACATCGAAATTCGTCACTAATGCAGAAAAATTTAATAAACCTAATTTATATCAAAATTTCAGGTTCTACAATGATAGTTTATATTAAAATAGGATTTGATAAAGTTATTAAACTCGCCTTGTTTTAGGGGCTATGACATATTACTAAATGTCAGCCATAATCAGTGTTTCTGAAATTAATTTCGAATTAAATCCGAAATTAGAACACGATTAATTCATGAAGGTCTCACGAGGTCACACCAATTCTTAATGTGAGAGGGTACAAATTATTTAAAAGGAGGCTAATATCATCCTAAAATAATAAGGGTTTTAATTATTTTATATAAGTGTTACATAAAATTAAATAAAATATTTTAAAAGTTAAAATAATCTTACGATAATTAATTGGATTAATTATTTTAATTGAGAAGGTACTTAATTGTAATGGCCCGAAATTTTTCTATGTTAATTATTATAAGATATCGGGGACTAGAATGAAAAGCTTTCAAAGTTTGTTGGGCCAGTGTGATGATTTATGATAAAAGGGGAAGAAAAGTAAATTGTTATTTATGTGGGGTCATAATATAAAAATCAAAACTTATGACCCAAGGCTATTACTAAGCCCAAATTTAAACCTACATTTTGTTGGAGATATGTCCTAGAACTAATCATATCATATGTTTAGGGATATCATCCTTATGTATATATAACTCAGTAACAAATTGTAAACTTGTTTACGATTAATAAAATGGCTTTTATATTATTTTGCATGTATAGTTGCTGATATATATATTTTATATATAAAATGTAGAATGAGATCCCGTGATATATTATGATGTCAAAATTTTATCTGCAAAGAGTTATAGGTATGAGTATAGAGTTTTGATTTGAATACATCCGAATGAGTTCCTGGTTGAGGTGATATTATATGGGATTATAACATTGCATGACTGGTATGTTTGATGTTGCCAAGGATTAGTATTTGATGCTAATAATTGGATGACGAGTCTTATGTCACAAGGGCATAAACATGGGTAAGTATTGGAGAATGTGTTACTGAACATGACCAAACGTGACAAATCACATGGGTGATTATCCATAGTCAATGATACGTCATACAGTCGTACTAGTCCTTTGACCTGAAGTGTTACGGCTGCCCTCCGCACTGAGGTATATTGTTCACTTGTGTATATCGCAACGGACTAGCCATGCCTAGTAAAAAAGGCTTGTTGACAATGTGTTTAAATGTATAAGGACTGGTGATAGCTAAGATGGAATTTGTTAACTCAAATTCTGGGTAGTGAATTTTCTATATGTATATGGTCATGTTTTAGGTGCAAAACATTGTGAAAGTGAGACGTAAGCATGCATGGTAATTGATGAATGGGGAGACTATTGGAAATGTTAAATGATTATATATAGCAGTGATTATGTAGGCATATTGTAACATCCCAAATATGAAAATGTTATCAGCAGGTGATAAGACCACCATATTACCTTAAGCCTTATATGACCTACTCAAACATAAATTGTCAAACATGCATACATAACATATTCCATAGAAAATATTTAAACAACTCGAGGGGCGATATACCACCACTGAAACTATGTATAACCCAAGTGTTTACAGAGACTCAATGAGTGGAGATTAAACATAATATTAACAATAAGTTTTAGATAAATCACAACAGCTAAATATATGCATTCATATGTATCTGATCATTTCTCAACTTGGTCATAATTAAGTTCAACATACTTACTAGATGCATCACCACACGTATATCACTACAATAACTCTGGTATTTAGAGGAGTTACATATCGTCGTCTCCACAAACACATTTATTTACTGCTTTAGCATATAAAGGTGTTGCGTATCACCATCCCCTTAAATACTCTCTGTATTACTCTGACGTCTAGAAGTGTTACGTATCATCGTCCCCCTAAATACATCTCTGTAATTCCTGGTGTCTTGGGACTTTATGTATTGTCGTCCCCTTAATTCCAATTCAATAATTACACATGTGTACATGGTCTTCAATGATAAAACAACTAAAAAATACTTAGACAATATTAAATAACAATTCTATAATTCTGCACAAACTCATCAAATACATGAATCACACTTACAAAATCAACAATAAGTCTCAATTCCTCTTTTTTCCATATCATAAACCAAATCACAACTCTTGGATTCACAACAATCCAACACATCCGCGACATTCTTATCATTTTACAACTCATATCTTCATAATGTCACATGTAACATCCGCGATTTTTTACGATTGTACAAAATTAGAAATTTAGAGATTATAAAGGGTAAATTAGTAAAAATACTAAGGATAAATTTGGACTCTCATATAAAGTGTTTTGTAATATAAATATTTTGGAAAAATGGACTAAATTACTGAAATTTAAAATTTAAGAACTTGATTGGTAGACTTTGAGAAGTTGAAGGACTAAAATGACAATAGCCAGGCAAGAATCTTTATAAAAAACTAAAAACACCCTAATTTCTTCATTTCTTCTTTCTTCTCACTCTTATCTCTCTTCCTCTCTTCAAAATTGGCTTCCATCCATTAAAAATCAAGATCTTATTTAAGGTTTCAAGTTTATGTAGTAATCAAGGTGAGTTTCTTCAATTTCTTAAACTAATTTTCACGATTTTATTGAGGAATTAGATTGAAAAACATGGAAAATCTGAAATACCATTTATCTAGCATGATTTTATGTTGATTTGGGTTTAATTTGTTAAGATTAAAATAGGATTTAGAAGTATGAACAAAGGAAGAAAAAGAAATGCAAAAACAGGGGAATTAAGCTTGCTGAATAGGGGTTTGTTTTGGTATTTCTGGGTTTGAGATTGATGTTTTTGTATTTTTATATATTTTTCATAGAAAATACACATCTAAAAAAAATTTTGGTGATTAAATCATCTCAATCAGATAAGTATAAAAATAGTTACGAATTTTTTAAGTAAGCTGATCTGCAGGAAACCTATTACAGCGTTGGCTCGGAAATTGGAATTAATCTTTAAGATTTTTTCTTAATATTTATATAAATTATTTTTCCTTTAAATTAGACTTGTCTATGGAATTGGTCCAACTAGAATTATCTCAAAATAAGTTACCAAAATAAAGTTATGAATTTTCAAAGTTAGGATATCAACATGGAATTCAAACTAGATTTTAATAATTCAAGAAATTGTTGTGAATGAATGATTGATTATTATGGATTATCATGGTGTATGAATATGTGGTTATTTACTAATATTTGATGATGTTTGAGTATATATGAAAAGTAATAAAAAAGAATTGAGTAATAGAAGGAAAAATAAAGAAGAAAATGATAAATTGTGGAAAAAAAAAATGGAACGAGAATATGGAAGGGATTTAGACATTCTAAGTCATTTGAGTATATATCTTATGATGTGAAATAATTATTGACTAATATATGGATTCTGTAGATATAACTCGTGTGCAAGAAGGACTAGACGACGTAGATAGTGAAATATAAAAATTCGACAATCTCTGTAAGTAGATAATTTATATAAAATGTTTCAACTAAGTTAAATATGAACCTTGAATTATTTCTTTGCATGTATATATTGATTTACAAGACGAAACGTTTTATGCATATAAATAACATGATGCATTATTTTCAGGTATGAATATACTTTCAAATTCAAATTTTTTTATGTATATAACTTGTTAAGAACCCTTATGATTATCTATATGAATTGTAAATATAGTTTACAAAGATATGTTTATGGATGAGATTTTTATTTATAGCAACCTATGATTTTGGTCCCATTGAACTTAGTGTGTGAAAGTATGTTTTGATTGGAATATGGGAGCTACGTGCTACACCTTTGTGATGGAAGCCATTTCTAAAGTCTCTTATTCTGTTGTTTGGATTTGTGAGCTGCGTGCTACGCCTTCATGTCGAGAGCCACCTCTAGAGTCCCTATCTCGTATATTAGCTCTTTGGGAGCGCATCATATTACACATATGCCTTTGGCGCATGTTTATGATGTTATTGGCCTTTGGGGCTAGCTAATAGTATGTCATATTTCTATGGATTTCTACGGTTAGTTTATGGATAGAAATTATATATGACAGTAAGGATAGCCTATATGATACATGGATTTGTTATTATGAAATTTTACTACCTAATTCTACGAATAATGATTGTAGTTATGATCAAATTATTCATTTACATGGTATTTGTATATATATATAGTTATTGGATATACTATATTGCTTAAACGAAAGATGTTGTTTTATCCTCAATGCCTTTGAATATTTAAAATTGTTTACTACATTATATCATGATTCTAATCAAATGTTTTTACATGTCTACTCACTGAGATGTATAATCTCATTCTTTTTTAAAAAAATATTTCCCCTCCCACGTAATTGATAGAGCGAGAAATTACTGTCTTCTTAAGCTTCAAAGGTTGAACATATTTGACGTAGTGGGCATCCATTTTGCACAATTTAGGAATTTAGATTTTTATTTTGTTGATGTAATTATTATCTTATTGTGGCTTTTGGATTTATATAAGTATATATATAAATAGTAATGATGAATTAAGAGGAAGATATTTTAATCTTATACATTGATGAATAGGGATTATATCTGAGAATTATATGCAGGGTGATAAGGATGAATATTTAGAGGATACTCTATCAGAATTTAGGTAGAAATTCCGGTTGAGGTGTTTTATCGCAACACATTATCAACATTACCAAAAAAAGTTTTCAAATCCAAAACACTTATAAAGTTTAATAGACCATAACCATTTATACATATCATAAAGTATAGGTATTATATCAATATATCAATATATGGTTCGTAACTATATCTTATAATATATATATACAACATAAACATATGTATATATATACCATAACTATATATATGTATATATATATATATCATATCATAAATATATATGTTAAATTTATTCATCAGAACCATTTATAAATATCATAAGGTATACGTGTGTGTGTGTGTGTGTGTGTGTGTGTATGTGTGTGTGTGTGTGTGTGTGTGTCATAACTATACAATTCATTTCAACATCATATTTGGCCTCTACCTAGCTATAATCGCATATCTTATTACTTTTGGCCTCCTTTAGCCATAATCTCATATCTCATCATTTTTCTCACGTAACTAATATTTTAACCTATCATTTCCATATATATAAACATAATCATACAATAATTATGAATGTTATATTAAGAACAATGGGATAGTACAGTATTCCACTCACCTGTTCGGAATCAATTAACTCAACTTAAGGCAAGGTCAATCGATGTTCCAATTGTTAATCTATAACATATGATTTTCGTTAGAATTTATAGTCATAAATAAATACATAATAACTATATTATGCATGTATATTTCCTCAATAAAATTCAAATATTTCAGATCATTACGGGTCCAAATCAAATTTATCTATCTAAGTCGAATGTTCATAAATTTATTTTTTTATTATTCTTGATAACGCTTCATTGAACAGGGGTCAACTTTGAATTTTTTGCTGGGATTAATCGGTAAGGAATTTTAAATCAAAATTTTAATATGTTTATCCCTTATAAGTCTAGTTTACATGACTTTTTACGATGCTTCATTTAGGCTTCTATATCTTATTGCATACTTAATTGAACAGACACTGTTCCAGTTCAATTTCACAATAGGACACTGAGTTTTCTGAATTTTTTTGAAATTTGTTTCTTGACAGAAAAATTTGATTTTTAATTATGTTATTTCTTGTCATATTTAGTTTTCGTAACCCTTTACGGATCCTGATTTTGATTTCTAATGTTTGAATTATAATCAATTTACTACACACTGTGCATACACGAAACAATGTGCCGTGCCGAACAAGGTAACCAACTTTTGACCTTTGCTAGGAATTCATCCCGACATAAAACAATATGATTTTTAGATATGATGTTCCCTTATATGTCTAGTTTTCTTAGAATTTAATAGTACTAAAATTTGATGTCTGGAACACTACTTCATTTTAGGTTTTCTATACGCTACTCAGTATTTTCTGCAAATCGAAATACATCATAGAGCAGCCACATTTAAAATTTACTGGGAACTTGTCGTTTCCCAAAAATAAGAATATTCTGCCTTATTTTTCTATACGACTAGCCACTACATTCATGCCTTATGACACATTGTTTTCACATTTTAAACCTACATTTTTACATGCACTATAATAGCCACAATACTTGCCCAACAAATAAATCATGAAATGTATCTACTCATTTTTCTTTAACATTTAACATAAAGTGCTTCCATTCCACAACAGTTGTGACTTAAAAGTCACCACACCTTAATACCAAATAAAGCCTTAGAAACAAACTTGTAAATCACCTTCTCTACTCTTCTTAACTTCAACATCAAGGTTTCTTCTAATCATAGCCTACCAACATTACAAATTTTAGTTGGAATAACCAAATTCATTGACTATATTCTATGTATAGATAAAATTAAACCTAATTTTTTCATAATAATACTCAATTAAACCTAATTTTTTCATAATAATACTCAATTAAACCTAATTTTTTCATAATAATACTCAATTAAACCTAATTTTTTCATAATAATACTCAATTAAACAATTCAAAAGTATCAATTAAGCCAGTTTCTAAAATCTACAATTTGACCTTTACATCGCAATATCTTCTCACACCTTATTTTATTCGTGTATGTTGTTAAGGTACAATGCCGGCAAACATGATCCTTAAACCATAATTACTAAGACCACAAATGGTGGAATTACACCAGGTTTAAGTTTCAAATCCATTCTTCACAATAAGAAAGCTTGGTTAAAAAATTACAACAAATTTACATAGCTATACAGATGGAGCAACTGCGTAGACCTTGATGTAAAAACCATAATTTAGAGTTAGCAAGGGATCAAGGCAATTACCCATGTGACCCTGCAACAATAACTAAACATATAACAAAAGTGTAAGAAAAGATTTCATAAATGAGAATAATTGCAGTTTTAACACCAGAAAGCAGGGCATTTGAATCAAGAAACTGTTAAGACAATTCTTACCAAATAAGGTGGAGATCATGAGGGTTTTAAGAATGACGAACGAGACAATGAAACACATGACAGTGGACTGAAAACCTACCTAAACCTTGGTCTGGAAATTGCCAAAACAGCATTCAAATAATAAATTGGCATTTTCTCCTTGTTTCTCCCCTTCTCTTTCACAGGTCTTTGGTTCTTCCTTCTCCTCTCATCTTGCTCGGCAATTTCTTTTCTCTCTACAAAATTCCTCTCTTCTCTCCATTTTCTCCATTCTTCCCGTTTCTTCTCCACTCTTTTAGAATTTGTTAAGACTTCTCCCTTTTTAAAACTTCAAAATGTAACGATGTAAAGTAAAATACAATAAAATGAATTGGTGTATTTTATAAACACATGGGCTAGCTATGGGTTTTAATTTGGGCTTGCATTTTCATTTTAATTTTTCCTAACCCATTTGTTTTTAAGCAACTTAAAATCATTAATAAAAAAAAATTCAATTTATTTAACTAATACTTTTTTTCTTGTAAGTCTTATTGACCCATTAGGCCGAATCTCATGTGTCCTCCCTTGGCCATTTTATAATTAACTCATTATTTTTTTAAATTATCAATCTTTTTAATTTCAAAAAAAAATTATTCCGATCACCGAGACTTAATTATTACAGTTACGTAAAAGTTTTGGTTGTTTCACATATGGCAATATTTATTGTTGTGTTTTATGTATGAGAAATATGAAATTAAAATATCAATATGCATGGTTCTAGTGGTTTAGGTGTGGTTGAGTTGTAGGGTTGTAAATTGATAGGCATGAGTAGTGTTATGCTTGCTAGAAATTCTGACATAGGTTCAACATTTTGCTAATAAAATGAATTCTAGATCTCTGATTAATAAACCTTAAAATTCTATGGAAACTAGACATGATAACGATCAATATCGTCAAAAATCAAAATTTTTCGTTAAAGGATGAGTTTCCAAAAAATTTAGTAACTTTTCTACCTTATTATGCATTTCGATTGCCAAAAATTCTAGGCAGTGTATGAAAATCCAAAAATAGAATAGTGTTTTTGACCTCCGATGTTAGTATCGTAAAATTCTGTGAAACTAGACATATAAGAAAATAACATATTAAAAAACCAGATCATTTTATTTAAGGATGAGTCCTTGGTAAAATTCGAAATTTGGTTTTCCTATTTTGACACTTATATTGTCTCATTCCTATACAGCATATAATGATTTGGGTATAACTTGAGTGTTAGAATTCGAAATCAGAATCTATAAAGAGTCACATAAACTAAACTTAAAAGAGATGAACATATTAAAATTTTAGCTTAAAATTTTTATGGGAGTTCGAGACACTATAATTTTCTATTAAAAATCGTTGTTATGTAAAATATACTTATTAGTCCATAAGGCAAGTATATGATAATTCGGGTTTTAACGAAAGGGTATGTATTTGTAGATCGTCGACCAGACCAACCGCTAACAATACTGCAACTTGAATTTGGTCAATCGTAAACTAGTGAGTGGATGTTTTATTTTCCAAAGTATTATTTATGCATAATGTTTGAATTATGAATGTTTTAGAAAATCGATTTGAATGGTTACATTGTGAATAAATATAACTACTTGAGGGTGTATGAATTTATGACTATTGTGATATTATATGAGTATGCTAATGATCAATGGAATCTTATATGAATTTATTTTGAACTCATGATTTGAGACTTGGATTTTGGAAACATATTTTGATGTATATACATTGATAGAATTTGAAAATGGGATGTTTTATGATTTTAAAGCATAGTGATGAAACTATTTCTTTAAAGATAAACTTAATGTTTTTCTATAAAGATTTTTGCCTTACGGGCTAGAAGTCATCCTATGGGGTCAGAGGTTGCATTCTGGTTGACTGTGATAAATCGTGGGTAGGATACTAGAGATACAATATTTTCTATTTTAAAATGATATTTTTCCAAAAGTAGGTTTTATTGCTAGGTATTCCAAGACTCACCCCCTCACCTTTTCAATTTTGCAAATCAAACATTTAATTAGAAAAAGAGAAGTTTTAGTACAGTGAAGATACAATCAGAGAAAATAGTACAAACTACAGTCACTAGGGCATTTTGGTCCATTATGCACAGAGAGTCTTGTATATTATAGATGAGTCATATTTTGGGGACAAGTATATTTTCAGTATGTATTGCATCATATCTCTGGATTTAGGGATGTTACATTAATAATATTTAATAAAGACTAAATATTAATCATTCAAAAGTTAAAGGATTTAAAATAAATACTTAGGAGTTAAAAATGCAAACTAGTGTAATTTGCATACCTTTATGACAATAAGTGATTATCAAATGATTAAGTTGCAAAGTATGAGGTAATATTTACAAAATCAAATTTTGTAAGAACTCTCATGCAAATAAAATATTTGCAGACTAGCGCTAACTCTAAAAGTCAAAGTCTTTCACATTTAAGTTAAAATTTACTCAACTTTCCTTACAAAATCCGTTTCTTTCATTGTGCATCAAGGGTAAAGATTTGTGAAAGACTTTTGTTTTTCAAGTCTGGTTATCTTCCTCACATCCTCAGGCATCAAGGTAATACCCTAAATTCTCTCTTAAATTTTTCGCATGCTTGAGTTCTATCATGGTTTAAATTCTAAATTTTTTTTTATGCATTTGTTGAAATGTATTCTATGATATTCATCATTTTCATGCAAGTTTCTTAACGAGCTTTCATAATAGAGGTTATTAATTTATCAAATATTAATTTATAAAGGTTATACTATATATATAATATATATAATTACAATTTGCTTAACTTGTTTAATAATAGTGTTATTATTTTAAATTTTGAATATAATTGTTAAGTGAATTAGTCTAAAATATTTTGTACCTTTGTTTAAAAATACAGATATAATTAATACATCAACTCAAATTATTATGACAATAATTATTATTACAAAACACAATTATAGTTGATATTGATTTTTTAATTATTTTTTTATGCATTGTTAATTGTTAAATTTAAATATGAAATTTACATAAAAGTTTAGTATTAAAAAAACACATTCATGTATTGTTATTAAATGGGTATGTACAGCAATCATTGATAAACTTCATTTACAAAGTCACTATTATGGTAATCATATGTACAACAATCATTGATAAACTTCAATTACAAAGTCACCATTATGGTAATCATATGGCAAAGATAGTTGGATAAATTAATCATCAAATTATCTTCAAACATTCAATTATATAAGCTACATTTTCTTTTAAAAAGATGTTCAAAAGTATATGATTATATATGTTATACAATACATGCCCTGTTTAGTTGTAATAAAACATAACCCTGACCCATTGAAATTGAAAAGGATAGAAGGTATTGATGATATCATGTTAGTAATTTAAATATGAAATTGATGATCATAATATGTAATTGTGTTTTTTATGATAACTGAGTTTATTGTAATGTTGAATCAATTTATGATAATAAAATAGATTTATGACTTGTTGAGAGTTAAGAAAACTGTGTGAATATACTTATGATCAATCTAAACAAAATTTCTATAAGAAGTGTGAATCAAGTATAATAGGATCGATATTTGGAGCCAAATGGTCGATACTTTAGCTAATCAAATCAATACATGAAAGAAATAGATTGATACAAATAGTGAAGATCGACACCCTTGCCAACCGAATCAATACACTTGAAGAAGGTTAATACTTGGAAGAAGAACAGATCGATATCTTGCAAGTCAGTAGCCTTAAATGAAATCACCAAGTCAAACGGATCAATAACTAAAGTAAGTAGATTGATATGTTCAGAGAAGATCGACACACAGAGTTCAGAAGATCGATACCAGCAATTCTAGAGGGTTGCAAAATATTTACAAAGCAAACCAGATCGAAACCTAGGATGAAGAGATCAATATGTTAGAATTCCAAAGAATTAAAATTATTTACAAAGAACTAGATCAATACGTAAAGGAGAACGGATCGATACTCGAGATCAAATACCAACTCAGATTCAATATTCACATAAACGAATCAATACATTATCAGAAGGGATTGATACTTCTTGACGATTTAAAGTTTAATGGTAACTTCTGCAACATTTATGGTGAACATTTAATACAACTAATCAAGTCATTGGATACAAATGACTTCACAAGGAAAATAAGTATAAATAGAAGAATTTAAGGAGAAAAGAACAACAGAGTACATTCTTAAGTATCAGTAATCATTCAATCTTCAATTTTAACGTGAACAGTTCTCTTTTCTCTCTCAATTGTAAATTTGTTTATTCATTTATTCTTGTGAGAGAAAATCAATTGTACGAACTTATTGATAAATCAGCTCTAGCATGAAAGTATAAAATACATAAATACACTATTGTATTGCATAAGGTTCATCTTCACCAAAATCAAATGAAGATTGTACTGGGTTACCCTTCACCCAGATAAAGAAGTTGTACGGTTGCCCTTCACCTCAGAAGGAGTTGTGTTAGGTTTCACTTGACCTATATAAACAAGTAAATAGTCGAACCTCGGTGGTGAGCCAAGCCATGAGAGTGGACATAGGCTAATATTGCCGAACTACTATAAATCCAGTATTTGTTTTCTCTCTTTTTACTATTTTATTAATTTCTGTGCATTGCATACATCTTAAGCTTTAAATTTTTAAAGTACTCAATTCACCCTCTTCATGGGTATTGCTAATTGAGACAACAAGTGGCATTAGAGCCTAACTCAATTAAATAGAATTTACAACCTTAAGGAGTAGGTTAAAATGACATCTAG
>JAXCLQ010043147.1:0-21197 GCA_035584115.1 Cedrela odorata | reverse complement strand
TCATTAGTTACTGTATTTATTACTGGATTTTTCAGTTTTTTTCACAGTTCTTCTGGAAAGCAGTATCATTTAGCGATTCAGCCTACTCGAGAGATTTGGCTGATGCAAAATCTATCTTATCAATTGATCTGTTGGCACAACAATCTGATGTGCTTGGAAATAGGGCCTGAGTTTTCAGGCTACAACTACTAATGCCAACACTAGCTTTTCTAGAGGTAAATATCTCGTCTCAGTATTCAGTAATGCCTTGCTAGTGTAATAGGATAGGGCGGTAAATCTTCTCGGCGTCTTCACCTCATCTGATGACACAAGATATTGTTTTAGTTCCTGAAAGCTGTGCTCACATTCCTCTGTCTATTCAATCTTCTTCCTTTTCTTCATGATCTGAAAGAAAGAGAAACACTCGTCGGTGGCTTTAGATAGAAATCTGCTCAGTGCTGCTAGTTATCTTGTCAAACTCTAGAGCTCTTTGAGGTTAGACAAAGACTTTAATTCTAGTATTGCCTCGATCTTCTGTAGATTAGCTTTGATACCTTGCTTACTGACCAAATACCCAAGGAACTTCCCAGCTTGAACTCCAAATGCACACTTCTCAAGATTTAATTTCATTTTGTACTTGTTCAAGTAAGAAAAGGTCTATTCCAAATTCTTAGGGTAGTCTTGGGCCTTCTGAGACTTGGTAATCATATCGTCCATATATACCTTCATAGTCTCGCCTATTAGTGGTTTGAAGATCCGATTGACTAACCTTTGGAAGATAGCTCTAGCATTTTTCAACCCAAAGGGCATTACTATATAGCAGTATAGCCCTTGGTCGGTAATAAATGTTGTCTTCTCCTGGTCTGGCTCATACATTCTGATTTGATTATATCCCGAGACTGCATCCATAAAACTTAATAGCTCATGGTCAGCAGTTGAGTCCACCAACTAATCGATCTGAGGGAAGGGAAAACTGTCTTTTAGATAAGCTTTATTTATATCTGTGAAGTCTACACACATTCTCCATTTTCTATTAGTCTTTTTGGCCATCACTACATTTGGTACCTATTCTGGGTAGTGTACTTCCTTGATGAATTTTGCTTTCATTAACTTATTGACCTCATCATGTATCGCTTCTCTTATTTCTTCATTGAACGGTCTCATTTTCTGCTTCACTAGTCTGTGTTGGGGATCGATGGCGAGTCGGTGAGAGATTACTTGCGAGTCGAAACCCGACATGTCTTCATGAGACCATACTGATGATATCATGAGAAAAATTGATGATATCAAACATTAATACATATGATATGTTTTTGATAATGACTAAATTAAATAGGTCCCAAATATGTCTCAAAATCTTGTGTGAATATGCTTGAATTTATTCCTTAACAAATCTCTATCTAAGTATATTAAAAAGCCTGCAGATCGATACTCAGAGACCAATAGATCGATATGCGAGTAAATAGATTGATACAAATTCAATAACAGATCGATACATCAAGAAGGATCAATACAAAGAAATGAGGATATCGATAATTGCTGAGACAGTAGCTTATGATGAAATCACCAATGCAACTAGATCGATACTCAAAGATCTACAGATCAATACATAAAAGTTTTAAAGAGTTGCAAAATAATTACTGAGGCAATTAGATCGATACATAGAGAACAACAGATCGATACATAGAATTGTCAGAGAGTTACAAAATAATTACATAGGCAACTAGATCGATACATGAAAATTCTAGAGAGTTGCAAAATAATTACAGAAGAAACCAGATCGATACATGTAGATCAATAGATCAATACATGAAAGTTCTAGAGAGTTGTAAAAGAATTACGAAGTAGACCAGATCGATACTCAGCATTAGAAGATTGATATACTAAAACCTAGAGACAACTCTAGTACAAACAGATCGATACTTGGAGAAGTGAAGATCGATATTCGGGATGCAAATCGTACTATTTACTTAAAAAGATCGATACATGAAGAAACAGATCGATACTCTCTCTACTTTTAAAGCTCAACGATAACTTTTACAATATTAATGGCGAACATTAAATGCACCAAATCAAACCATTGAATAATTGTTGATTTACAAAAAGGATAGATATAAATAGAAGATCCACAGTGAAACCAAGTAGAACTTTCACTTGCTAATATCAACAAGAAATCTTTGAATAGCATTGATATACAAAAATAGTGAACTTTCTCTCTCTCCTGAAAACTTTTCAAGTCTTGTGTGAGAGAAATTTTCTTATGAGAGCTTATTGAAATATTTACTCTAGTGCGAGAGCAAAAATCAAAAATCTATTTGTAATTTAGTTTTGGGTAATTCTTTACCCGTATTAAAGAAGATTTCAATGGTTACTCTTTATTCGTATAAAAGAGTGTAAGGTTTCCATTCACCTTAGAAGGAGTGTACTGAGCTACTCTTGTCTCGTCAAAACAATGAGTTAGTAGAACCTCGGTGAAAGTCTTTTGCATTCGAGAGAGTGGACGTAGGCTAAGATTTGCCGAACCACTGTAAAACTGTGTTTGTATCTCTCTCTTATTACTGTTTCATTACTGCAATGCATTGCACACGTTTTCATTTGCAAAATTTTAAAAACCCAATTCATCCCCCTCTTGGGTGTTGTTAACTGGGCTAACACATACGAACACATTCATGTATTTCTTCAAGATGTCCTTAAGTTCGAACTTCAATCCTTCTGGAGTTGGGTGCCAATCTTAACTTTTCTTTGAGGCAACTCTTAATTCAAAATGATACATTCGAGCTCTCCCACCTGCTCTAGGGTCGACGGTTTGTCACCACGTACAAGTCTCCTTTCAATCAGCTTATCCTACAAACTAACTTTAGTCGCTTCTAAGACTTCTCTCCATGGGTGTTTCGATAGGCAGTATGAGCTTTTAGACAAAACTGCAAAGCACGACTGAGATTCCTTTTAGTTTCCCTTAACAATTCTAATTCCCTCTCCTGCTCAAAATTTTAGCTTCAAATAATGTATGCTTTCTACTGCCCTTGTGATTTTGAGAAAAGATCTCCCTAAGATCATGGTGTAGGGCATTTTGAGGTCGACCACCTGAAATTCTACCATTGTAGTCTTCTGGTAAGGTCTCTCTTCCATAGTAATGAGTAGTTGTACTTTCCCAAGGGGTAAACGCATAATTCACCAAAACTATGAAGGGCAGTCTCGATAGGTCTGAGTCTTAAATCTTCAATTTTCTAAGAATCCAAAGTTTCCTTGTAGATGATATCAACCAAACTTCCTATATCCAGCAAAATTCGACTGACCTAAACCGTTCCTACTATCAAGGTTATTACCAACGCATCATTTTGAGGACAATGAACCTCCATTTCATCCTCATCCGTGAACATAATAGGTACCGAGGTGAGTTTTTGTTTCTTCTCAGCTGGAACATTCATAACATGAATATCCAAGGAAACATAAGGTAGGAAGTACTTAGAATAATTCTTTCTTGATTTATTAGAC
This sequence comes from Cedrela odorata, assembly GCA_035584115.1. Taxonomy (NCBI): domain Eukaryota; kingdom Viridiplantae; phylum Streptophyta; class Magnoliopsida; order Sapindales; family Meliaceae; genus Cedrela; species Cedrela odorata. The sequence continues at coordinate 17,723 of JAXCLQ010043147.1, read as the reverse complement.
TTCCTGGCCAACGTTGCCCTCTTGAGGTCACTATAGTCCTTTCCTCTCATTTTTGTCCATGCTTGATCTCCTGATTAGAGACTCTAGCTTTATCTTCCTCTTTAACTTCCAAGTCTTGTAGATAATTATTTCGAATCAATATTTCTACTTGGCTTCTGAGATCAAAACACTCGTCCATCAAGTGCCCGGTGCTTTGGTGGAACTAGCAAAACTGGTAGAACCCCGCCCGCTAAGGGTCAAACCTATGAGAGTGAGGCTTTTAGGGGAGTAAAAGCCTGAGCTCCCTAAATATGAACTACTCTCTTGTTGTCATCTCTTCTCGGGGAGTGATACTATCTCAAGGGAAATTCGTCTCTTCTTCTTGATTTCTCATCCTAACCTTGATCTTGTTTACCTTTTTTTGTTGAGATCACAAAAACTTCTTTCCTTATTACTCTTCCTTCTCGGATCAGCCTTTGAATTTAATGCCCTATTGAGAAGTGGCAGCGGCAAAGCCTTTTCTTCTCTTATTTTGAGGGTGATCTGGTCTTCGATTTTGATCTCATTCAGCAATTTTCGTTGAGCTGCTTCATAAGTGGCGACTGTTGGCTTTCGTACTGCATATCATCCATGGTTTACTCGCAAGCCATTCCTAAGACCCTATAAGGCCAATGAATGTGATAAGCTTCCAGCTTCATAACCTCGTCATGGTATCTTTTGATAAAACTTCTGAGGTTCTCCCCATCTCCTTGCTTTATAAGCAGTAACAAACTTGGTATCCTAAGATTCACCGTAGCCCTTCTGAACTCATTCACAAATGTTTCATATAGTTGTCAAAAACTATCGATGTTGCCGGGGGCCAAAAAGGTAAACCACCTTTTCACTTATCCCTCAAGGGTCAGGGGAAACAAACGACACATCTGGGATTCACTCAACTTCGAGATTAGCATCATCTCTTTAAAAAGATCCATATGCAGGGAGGGGTCGGTCTTCCCAGTGAAAGGGTTTATCTATGGCATCTTGAATTTTTTTGGGGGATGAGATCCAATATTTTTTGGGAAAAAGGGGACTTGGAATAAGACCCCGTTTAGAATGCGGAGTTGTCTCCTTTTTGCCTTTCCCTTTGCTTTTGGTCTTCCAACTCTTCGACCAGCTTCTGAACTCAAGCTTCGAGACTATCGACCCAACCACTATCTTCTTTAGACCTCCTTCGTCTAGATAGACTCCATACTGAGCTTTTATTTGTTGTTTCTGATCAAAGAAAGCCTTCATGTCTTCTTGACCGGGGCCATTGCCCGATCCTCTCTTACAAATCACCCCTGAATCATCGAGGAAATTCTCAAATACTGGCTTTAAATCGTTGTAGAGCTTAAAGGCATCATTATCACCTTGTGGTTCTTTGAGAGGATAGCTAGAGATTTTTCCTTTACCTTTCTCCAAGGTAGTATACCTTTTTCTGTCGATTCCTTGATTTATAGAGTGTAAGGTACCCAACATACTACTCTCCACTGCTGTTGCCTGTTTAGGTGTGTCCATTGCAAGGGGTATGGCCTGGAATGTCTTCCTCATCCTTGTTATTCCTTTGTTAAAACTTGAATTTGTCTGTCCTTCTCCGCGTGTTGTTTCTTATTTTTCAGCTAATCGCTTAGCCAACCATCTCGCTTCTATTGTCTCCTGACAAGGGAGGAGTCGTTGATGTGGCGATAAAGCCCCAAAGTCATGATTCGAGACAGTTACCAGTGGCAGTTACCGAGATCCTGATTAACAATCGTATTTTCCTTGGAGGTATTATCTTAAGGATTTCCCTCGTCGCCGCCCTATTCTTGGTTGCATACATTCACGAAGTGGCCATGCTTCTTCCTTTTACGGCGATTTCTGGCTTTTTACTTGTATTCCGAAAGACGGTGCCAGATGTTGATGCAGCAAAAATCCTTTCCGTGAATTTTGTACACTAGTAACTATCTTCTCCTTTTTCTTCCTCAACCTACAACCACAATTAATAGTTTTAAGGGTAAAAAGCTAGTTGCCTGGTGAAAACCCTCTGATGCTTAAGTTAGGGTTTTACTTTATAAATTTCGAAGGTAGATCCGAAGAAAAGCTTATAGTATCTTTTCTTCAATAGAGTTTTGCCCCCTTACCTGGTTGCCGATCATCCCTTTTATAGGTGTTATTATCTTTTTAATACGGTAAAACACTATGAAATTTGACAACTAGAATCCCACTGTGAGAGAATCACGGAGATTCCATAAGCTAAGCATCGATTTTTGGTAGGATTGTATCCCTAGGATTCTTATTATATAAGAAACCTAATTTGGCAAGAATCCTTGTTTAAGAAGAATCTGATAATGTATGGGAAGGAGAAAAATTCTTCACTATCACATAATTATAGCAAGGTCTTAGCAATCCTTGCTTGGGGGATCGTTATTCCCTTAAGATAAATCCAGATGTCGCATATCTGAGACTTTCATTTGATGTGACCGAGACCTTTGTGAGCTGTATATTCAAGACCTTATAAGCTATGGCCGAAGCCCTTGTAAGCTGTATGTCCGAAACTGTAGAAGTCGAGGCCGAGGCCTTTATGAGTTGTGACTGAGGCCGAGGTTGAAACTTTTATGAGCTATGGCCGAGATCTTAATGGTGCGTCCTTAGGATAAAATTCCAAGCCTCCTAGTTACTTTTGAGAGGTCTTGGCTTCTATCATTTGAACGGCTTTCCTCGGGTAACGGTCGGAATCAGAACACCATCTATCTCAGCCTGCAAAACCATCTCATGCCTTTATTCTCATAGTCTTTATGCATTCTGGACTAGTCCCGACAAAATTAATTATTTAACAGCTTAAAGAATTTTTAATATATATAACACTTATATATATATATATATTTCGACCTTATATTACCTTTGAAAGTGCTAGCCTCATTTAGATAATATTTAACTCACTCATAGCTTTCTAATGCATAAAGATATTGGTGCAACCATAAAAGTTCACAATGGGTTAGCAGTGAGTCGTATCCAAACTCTTTTAATTTGAGCTATTTAACAAACTCAATGACTGTGGGTAACATCTAGCAATGTACCATAATCTTTAAATCACAATGAAGAATTTCTTTATCAAACCTTACTCTAATTATACATACCGTGTGGATAAAATCTTTTTGTTGTCTAATCTTAACCGAGAAAGAGTTCAAGGATGTGAAAAACCCTAATCTCAGTTCTTCCACAAAATGTCGTTTAATATGTTCTGAACTCTCTAACATGAACTTTTTGTGTGAGTTTTTAAAATTTGCTTTGGCCAAAAACTTTTAATTTCAGACATTTATCAATACTCGTCTAGGAATTTGACCTAGGGAGAATCAGCAGAAACTCTCACTTTAATTATCAAACTAACGGATCCCTTCTTAACTATCATCCATAGGTTGTTATGAATAACGCATAACCAAACTGACTTTTATATAGGACATGGCTAGTCTCATATATATATATATATATATATATACACCATATGAACCATGCTTATCCATATAAGCTTCGACTTTGATGTTTGAGGTCAGAAGATTGCTTTGCACACTAGTACAATCTAACGATAAATTATTGACTACATATATACCATGTGATTTATCGTCCTTTGGTCATATTTGAAAAATAATTCTCTAAATATTTTTCCATATTAATGTCCTTATGACATGACTCTCATTGTCACTTGCACTAATATCTCTCATAATATTCATTAGCGGCATTTAGTATGCCTACTATGTGATATGACTGCCCAATTAATATCACGTTATATGGTATGACTTTAATAATTTTATTTAACTATTAAATGAATTATCTAGACAATTCACATACATACTTTATTATATAGTGTGATTCAATAAAGAAAACTTCTTACGTATGTGAATAAAAAACTCTTCTTTTATTGATAATATAAAATAATACAATATCCATAACCTTGAACCCGACAACATGAATGGGTTCTAGGACATATACTAACAATCTCCCACTTGTACTAAAGTCATTCACTATTGTATCTTATATCCATCTTTTCAAGATTTAGGTCTAGCTACTTTAGTGTTATTGTCTTAGTCAGCGGGTCAGTGACATTATCTACTAAAGCTATTTATTGTACAAGAATCTCTCAAGCTCCAATGAATTCTTTTAAAATGTGATATTTACTCTGAATATGTTTAGAATTTTGATATGCTCTTGGTTTATTTGCCTGTGCAATAGCTCCAATATTGTCATAGAACACGGTTATCGAATAACTCATGCTAGGAGCGACACCTAGTTTAAAAATGAACTTGCGCATCCAAACAACCTCTTTTAATGCTTCAGAAGTAGCAATATATTTAACCTCTAAAGTAGAGTTTGTTGTCGTTGTCTGGTTAGAACTCTTTTAAATAACAGCACCTCTATTACATACAAAAATGAATTCAGATGTAGACTTTCTACCATCCACATATGACTAAAAGTCAGAATCTAAGTATTCTTGAATAATTAACATTTGACATCCATAAGGTATAGTACGCATTCGTTACGACTCTTCATCAGTCTTTAGACCCATCTCTTTTATCAAAACCAAACGATTTGATCACCTAACCAAATCGTAAATTCCAACTTCTAAAAGCTTACTTCAATCCATAAATGGATCAATGCAACTTGCATATCTTATTTCTATCTGTAGTGGATACAAAACATGTAGGGTGTTGCATATAAATGTTTTCCTCAAGATACTTGTTGAGGAATGTAGCTTTTACATCTATCTACTAGATCTCATAATCATGGTATGCTGCAATGGCTAGCATAATCTAGATAAACTTAATCATAGCCACGGGCAAGAAGGTTTCCTCATGATCCAAACCTTATTTCTGAGTATACCCTTTCGTTACTAGCATGGCTTTATAGGTCTATAACTTGCCATTCCTACCAATCTTTCTCTTGAAGATTCACTCGCAGCCAATAGGAAGAATTACTTCTGATGGATCGACAAGTGTCCAGACTTGGTTGGCATGCATGGACTGAATTTCAGAATCCATAGTTTTTAGCTATTTTTCTGAATCTCTATTCAGAATTGCTTCTTCATAGCTTCTAGGAACATCACCGTGATCAATTTCTCCCACTAAAAACGATTCAAAATCTTCCTCATAGAGAAATTCGTATTGCTCTAAGTGTTGCTATACTCTAGAATATTTTCGAGCAAAAACTAGGACTGAGGTATGCTGACTGGACCATCCAGCATTAAGATTGTCAGTTTTAGCCTCTAAGGACCCTTTCTTAAACTCGATTTCTCTTCTTACACCACATTCTTCTAAGAATTCTTCTTCTAAGAAGTGAGCGTTTCTATTGATCAAAACTCTTTGATCAGAAAGGAAGTAGAAATAATATCCTAAACAATCTTTAGGATATCCAATAAACCAACCCTTCTCTGATTTTACATCTAGCTTAACATAAGCTAGACAACCCCAAATTCTCATATACTTGAGACTGAGTTTCTTTTCACTCTATATCTCATACGGAGTCTTTTGACTGATTTTTTATGGAACTTTATTAAGAAAATGCACAGCAGTCTGCAACGCATATTCCTACAAATATATTGACAATTCTGTAAAACTCATTATTAATCGCACCATATCTAATAATGCATGATTTCTCGTTTATGCAATACCATTCAGTTGTGGTGTATGAAAAGCATTAGCTGGATACAAGATGCCACTTTCTGGTATATGAGTTATACGTGATAAAACACTAGCATTTACTTGAAATAAGTGTTCTTAGACTAAGCTATTAAATTCGGTCATTCTCATCTTCCCTCACTGAGGGTCCTTAGCATCCAAATTTGAGTAAAACATTTTAACAAGGCTATCAAAACATTTCCCCCTTTGGCTGAGGTAGTCAATCTTTCCAAATTCTTAGAAGGTTCTGAGGTACTGAAATTTGATGGAAAGTAGGAAGTTGAGTCTAAAACCCGTCCAGGAATCACTTTCTAGTGAAGATAAAGAGTGATCGATCTTCTACTTCTCGGTATTGGAAATTTGAGTTAGAGGATAAGGGTTCATTTATCCTAGGTCTATTTCGTTGGGGAGCTTTCAGATTCTTGGTCCTAGGCATTTTTGAAGTAGGTTGAATGATTGGAAAGTTTAAAGAAATTCTAGGGTTTTAGAGAGTAAGAGTTTAGAGTGTCAAGTGAGGAAAAAGGTTTCAAAATTTGCCCCTTTTTAGACATAAAAATTCTTAAAGTTATCAATACATTTAAGAGATGTATCGATTCATTTATAGATATGAGAAGATGTATCAATTTGAATTTAAGAAACATCAATACTTTTCTTGAAAAATCAGGAAAGTATCAATACATTTTATTGAAATATCGATACAGTGTAGCATGGTATTGATACATATTGGAGCGAACTTGAGAAGATATTGATACATTTTAGCATAATGACACATGTTAACCATGCACTTAATTTTTGGAGGGTAAATCAACAAATTTTAAAATTTTCGCTTATCTCAAGAAAGACACATTTAAAGTGTAATGATTACACTTTAATGTATCGATACATATAGGTAAAGTATCGATACATGGTAGAGCTCAATTTCAATATCAATACAAGATGTGATTGTACTGATGCTAAATCAAAAAATCATTAGAGGTATCGATACATTTATAATGTATTGATCCTTGTAAAATAAGGTATCAATCCTTTTACATCTACAATAAAAAAAAAAAATTTAACTCAATTCAGGCACAAACAAGTTTAAATACAATTCAATCAATTTCCATCATTCCTAATTTATTTTTAATTCTATAAAAACGATCCTTATTAAGTGGTTTAGTGAAGATATCAGTTAATTGAAGATTTGTGTTGACATATTCTAAACAAACATCTTCTTTACTAACATGATCTTGAATGAAATGATAATGAATTTATATGTGTTTGGTTCTAGAGTAATGTATAGAATTCTTAGTCAAGTTTATAGCACTTGTGTTATCATATAAAATAGAAATTTGACTAAGTTCTATTCCATAGTCTAGCAATTGATGTTTAATTCATATGAGTTAAGCACAACAACTACCTACTAAAATATACTCTGCTTCAGTAGTTGACAATATAACTGTACTTTGTTTCTTACTAAATTATGATACTAGTGCACTCCAAAAAAGTAATAAGTACCACTTGTACTTTTTCTATACACTTTCAAACTAAACTCACCATCTTTTGGATAAAATAATCTTAAGTTAGGTCTGGCTTTTAAGTATTTAAATATTTATTTTTCTGCCACAAGGTACGATTTCTTAGAATTAGACTAAAACCTAGCACATACATAAACTCCATAGAGTATGTCTTGTCTAGAGGCAGTTAAATAGAATAATAAACCTATCATGCCTCTATACAACTTTTGGTTCACACTCTTTCCTATTTCATCTTTGTCTAAAGAAATAGAAGTGCTCCTAGGAGTTTGGATAGATTTGCCCTCTATTATGTCAAATTTTCTCAACAATTCTTTGATATATTTCGATTGGAAAATATAAATTCTATCATTTATTTGTTTAATTTGAAGTTCCAAAAAGAAATTTAGCTCTCCTATCATTCTCATTTCAAATTCTCTTTTCATAAAGTTTGAAAATTCAACTCATAAGGACTCATTTGTTCTTCCAAAAATAATATCATCAACATATATTTGAACTATTAAAATATCATCATTTTTTGTTTTGATAAAAAGTGTGGTGTCAATATTCTCTCGCACAAAGTTATGTTTTATTGAAAATTCACTAAGTCTTTCATACCAAGCTCTAGGTGTTTACTTTAGATCATAAAGTGTCTTAGTGAGTTTGTAAATATGGTTTGAAAATTTATAGTTTTCAAATCCGAGAGGTTTCTCTACATAAACTTCTTTATTTATAAAATCATTTAAAAATATACTTTTGACATCCATTTGATAGGGTTTGAAATTCTTGTAACATCCGAAGGCTAAGAGCACTCTAATGGCTTCTAATTTAGATATAGAAGCATAAGTCTCATCATAGGCTATTCCCTCTTCTTGACTATACCCTTGTGCTACTAACTTAGCCTTGTTTCTAGAGATATTCTCATTTTCATCAAGTTTGTTTCTAAATACCCATTTACTACCATTAGTTAGATAATTATTATGTCTAGGTACTAAGGTCTATACTTCTTTTCTTTGAAATTGACTTAACTCTTCTTGTATGGTCATTAACTAATTTTCATCTTCTAGATCTTTTTCAATTCATTTTGGTTCAATTTTAGAGACACATGCTAATTTTTAAATCTCATTTAGATTTTCATTAATCTCTTTTGCCTTTCTTCTAGTCTTGACCCCTTTTGAAGGAACTTCTATTATTAACTCTTTTGGATGATTAGATGCATATTTCTATGCTTTCAGAAGATTTTTAATGATTTCCTCTCCTTTTACAACACCTTTTTTATTTTCTATAGATGTATCATTTAAGTTCAAGTTTTTCAAATTTTCACACTCCAATTCCTTTTCTTTTTCTTTTGCAATTAATTTAACCAAGTTGGGATTAAATTCATCAAATGTGACATGCACTATTTCTTCCAAAACTTGAGTGTTTCTGTTGAAAACTCTATAGGCTTTGCTTTTAGAAGAGTATTCTAGAAAGACTCCAAGATCGAATTTGGGTTCAAATTTTCCTAGATTGTCTTTGATGTTAAGATTGTAGCAATTGCATCCAAACACCTTAAAGTACTTATTCTTAGGTTTTTGTTAAAAGATTAGTTCATATAGAGTTTTGTTTAAAATATTTCTTATTAGAACCCTATTTGTTATATTACATGCTGTGTTTATAGTTTTAGCCCAAAAGTATTTAGGTAAGTTATACTCACTAAGCATAGTTCTACCTATCTCTTGTACGGTTCTATTCTTTCGTTCAGTAATTCCATTTTGTTGTGGGGTTTAAAGTGCTAAAAAATTGTGAAAATATCCATTTTCAAACTCTTTATTCATAAACTTTCTACCTTGATCACTCCAAATTTTCACAATTTTGTATCCTATTTCATTTTAAATTTTCTTTGAGAATTTTTCAAATGTTTCAAATGTATTGATCTTGCTATCCAAGAAGAATACCCAACTGAATCTAGAATAGTTATCCACTAATTACGTATCCGTAAAGTTTTCCTCCTAAGGAAGCAACTTTATTTGGTCTAGAGAAATCTATATGTAAAAGTTATAATAGTTTTGTTATGGAAACTAAATTTTTGGATTTAAAAGATATATTTACTTGTTTACCTAGTTGATATGGACAACATACTTTATCTTTTGAGAATTTTAGATTAGGAAGGTTCCTAATAAGCCTTATTTTAATAATTTTTGTAAGAGATCCATGATACAGTGTCTTAATCTCCTATGCCACTTCTAAGAATCATCACATAGAAATTGCAAAGAAATATTATTCATTTCATCCAAGCTTTCTAGTTCTATGATATACACATCATTGTTTCTAGGTGCATAGAATAGTTTATTTGCATGATTATTTAACATTTCACAACCATTTTTAAGAAATATAATTTTATAACTATTATCACACAATTGACTAATACTAATCAAGTTATATTTTAAGCCTTCAACATACAAAACATCTTTAATTAAAATTGAATTAATACCAATGGTTCCAATACCTTTCACCTTTCCTCGGCTATTATCTCCGAAGATCACATCTTTTCATTCTTCTTTTTTTAGACGAAGAAATAGTCTTTTGTTTTCTGTTATGTGTCTTGAGCAACCACTTTCGATGATTTACTTTTTCTTGTACTTGTTGCTCTTCACATGAGGTACCTACAAAATAAACAAGTTTATTTTGATACTCAAGTGACTTTGGGTCCATAAATATTAGTTCTACCCTTGAAAGTTATGATCATTTTAACATGCATGATTTCTTTAAGTTTTTTGCCCTTAGGTACCCACACAATCTTAGGTCCATTATATATATTTTTCTTATGTAGATATAAGTTGCTGTAGAGGCATTTCTTATTGCAATAATGACAATTAACAGATGAAATTATTTATTGAGTAGATTTCACAAAATAATTTGAATAAGCTTTTTGTTTAGTTCCTTGTTTGTATCCAAGTCTGCCTTTATCAAATACTAATCTTTAGCTACCTAAAAGTTTGTCTAAGAACTCTTTTCCTTGAGTAAATTTTACTAACACTCCCTTAAGGGAAACTATTTCATTCTTTAAAATTTTGTTTTCATCTTTTAATGTCTCAAATTCCTTAAACTTACTAGATGCATTTTTAATTTCTAGTTCATTAACTCTTAATTTCAATGAATCATTTTCTTTTAGCATCATGGAATTCTTTTTATTTACTTCTTAATGCTTTACATACAACTCCTAAAAGTCATCTTTAAGTTCTTCATACAATACACCCAAATCATCTCTTAATAAGTCATCATTATCACTATTTGAGCATGTATCATAGTATAATGATTTTTGATCTAGGGAGATTACCTCATCTTCTTATTTTCCTATGAGGCAGAAGTTTGCTAACTTGTTTTTTGAAGATGAAGTGCTTTCTTCACTAGATGAGTCATCCTATGTCATCTTCATTGCCTTCTTCTTTTCTTATTCTTATTATCTTTCCTTAGTGAATATTTGGGCCTTGTAAGCCCTAGTTTCTTGCACTCATAACAAATGATTTCCTTTTCTTTTTCCTCTATTTTCTCCTTTTCATTACTCTTCTTGAACTTTTCATTTCTTGAAAATTCTATTCTTCTTTAATTTCTTCCCTAATGCCTATTTTTATTGAAGTACTTTTTCAGTTTCTTGACCATTAAAAGAAATTCATCATCCTCAAATTCTTCTTCACTTTTATCATCTTCCTCTTCCTTTTTTGGTACTCTTAACATTAAACCCTGTTCTTTGAACACAAAGGTAAAATAATCATTTGTATGACATTCACTCTGCAAATGTATAGTAATGGTTAGTTGACACAGTATCAAGGCTTAGGTGAATTTAAATTTTTGTTTAAAGATATGAATATAATGAATTTAATGTTATTTGTTGAATTTAATATGTAATAGGTTTCCGTATAATTGCCCTACTTTGAAGCATTCAGCGATCTCGCTAGGGGCAGCACCTTTGTAAAGGATCAGGGGCGGAGCCCCCGAAAGGTAATCAAAATTAGTGCTAAGGAATAAAAAGGAAAAATCAAAATCCATTCTAAGCGTGAAGAGATCGATATTTGAAATTGAAGTATCAATACATTTTGAACGATGTATAAATACTTTAAGATTACTGTTTGATACTTAATAAAAGGATTGATACCTTCGATGAAAGGTATTGATATTGTACAAGTCAGAGAGTTGGGAAGAAGTTACAAACTGTCCAGATCGATACCTTCCTTAAAGGTATCAATACATTTGGAAATAGAGAGTTTAAAAATAAGTACGAGATGGACCAGATCAATACTTTCATTGAAGGTATCAATCCCTGGCAAGATAGAGAGTTCAACATTAATTACAGGTTGAACTAGATCGATACCTTCATCAAAAGTATCGATACATAAGAAAAATAGGGATTGATATATGAAGGCAAATGTATCGATACTCGGGATCTAAGATAATTTCAGAATCGAACTTTCATGAACAGATCAATACCCATGCCAAAAGTATCGATACATGATGCAAATCTAGACAAAATTCGACCGACAAATTGGTCATGTTGGGTATAATCCAGTGTGTACAAGATCCAAAAGAATAAAGGCCCAAAATGATCCTACAGGAAGGGACGGATATTGTTCTGAGACCAACTACTATCCTATAAGAGGTTAGATCTTATATGGCAAAAGAAGGAAGAGATCTCAAGTCAGCAGGATAATAAAAGGTATGGCAAAGACTTCAAGAAAGATGGGAGCTGAGACCTCTCAAAGTTGCTAAGAAGCTTAGATCAAGTCTTATCCCATGGACACAACATAAGAGTTTCGACCACAGCTTATAGAGGTATCGGCCATAGCTTATAAAGGTCTCTGCCGCAGCTTATAAAGGTTTCGGCCATAGCTTTTAAAGGCCTCAGCTAAGCCACGCCAGAACTTATCATAGAATAATAACGATCCTCAAATAAAGATTGCCGAGACCTCTCTACAGTTATGTATTAATGAAGGATTTCTCTTCCCCATACGTTCCTGAATTATTCTGTAATAAAGATTATTGCCAAATTAAGCTTCTTACATAATAAGAATCCTAAAGATACGATGTCACCATATCCAAAAGCCGATGCTTAACCTATAGAATATTCGTGATTCTCGCACAGTGTGATTCTAATTTCTATATTTCATAGTATCCTGCCATAATAAGAAGATAATAACATATACAAAAGCAGGTCAACTATAACCAGGTTTGGGAACCGAAACTTTTGCAAAATAAAAATTCTATAATTCTTTTTTAGTTTTCTGTTTCTAAAAAGAAAAGAACCATAAGTAAAACCCTAACTTAAGCATCAGAGGATTTTTGTCGAACAACCAGCTTTTCACCCCCATAGCCTTTGATTATGAGCACAGGTAGAAGCTAGTTAACGAGAAAAGGAGAGGAAGATCATTGCTGGTACATGGAGTCCAAGGAAGGATTTTTGCAACATCAACATCTAGTGCCGTATGTGGAAAAACTTAGAACGAAAAGTCAGAAAAAACCACAATTAAGGAAAACATGGCAACTTCACGTACGTACGTGATAACGAACAAAGCAACGGTGAGGGGGAATCCTAATGACAACATTGTTGATGGCCATAAGACTATTAATTGGGATATTGGAGATCAGCTGCTACCACTGGAGAACGTGAATCGCAATTCAGAAGCTTTATCGCTGCATCAATTCTCCCAGTGTCTAGATATAGCAAAAACAGCCTAGTTGACCAAGAGGCTGGTAGAGAATGAGAAGCAACATGCGGAAAAGGATAGGCAAATTCAAGCCTTAGCTAAGGAAGTAAGCATGGATGAGGAAAATGTTTCAAGTTGGTTCCCCGGAGTTAAAGATGACAAAACTAATCGAAGCTATTGAAAGTAATGTGTTAGATACAACTCACATAAACCGTCTCATCGATTGTTGCTAAAACACTACCAGGAGAAAATACATTGCTACAGAGGAGGGAAAAGGGAAGATTTCTAGATATCCCTTCAAAGAACCTCAAGGTGATAATGATGCCAATAGGCTCCATGACGATCCACCATAGATGTTTGAATATTCGCTCGACGATTCGACGATAGTGCGTAAAATGGAGTTGGGTCACGGCCCTGGCCAAGAGGACATGAGAGTGTTTCTAGATCAAAAATGGCAAAGGGAAGGCTCTGTACAGAGCCTATCTCGATAGAGGAGATCTAGGGAAGACAGTGATTTAGTTGAGGATTTAGAGGTCCGTGTGCGAAAATTGGTCAAGGAGTTGGAAGATTAGAAGAATAGAGAAAGGCAACGGGGGCTAGGGGGGTGGGGGGTGGTGGTGATGCATCGCTAAGGATGGGTCTCTACTCAAAATCTCCCTTTTCCCAGAAAATACTAAACCTCATTCTTTCCTAAAAGTTTAAGATTCCCCAAATCAACTCTTTCATAGGCAAAATCGACCCATCGTTGCAAATGAAACTATTTAAAGAAATGATGCTAATCCAGGGGTTGGATGAATCCCAGATGTACCGCTTGTTTCCACTAACTCTAGAGGGACAAGTGAGAAAATGGTTCACCAGTTTGACACCCGGCAACATCAACGGCTTTGAACAGTTGTACAGAGTTTTCGTCGATGAGTTCAGAGGCGCTACCATTAACATCAAGACTTCAATTTCATTGCTACTCATAAAGTAAGAAAGAGTGAAAGCCTCAGAAGCTTCGTCAAAAGATATCATGACAAAGTGATAAAATTTGGGGCTTAGCATCACTCCTTAGCTCTAGAAGGTCTCAGGAAAGGTCTATGAGTAAATTGAGAATAATACGCTGTGACAAAGCCCTCTGTTACCACTTATGAAACAGCTAAAAGAAAGCTGTTGAATAAGATCGAGATTGAAGATTAAATTGCTCTCAAGATGATAGAAGAAAAATTTTTCTAATCACAATCTCTCAAAAGGGCCAGGAATCCTAAGATCAATCCGAGAAGCAAACGTGACAATAGGAGAAGCTTCCGCGATCTCGACAAAAAAAGTAGAAGGAGTTAGGGCCGAAATGAGATAAGTAGAAGAAGAGAGAACCTTCATCGAAAGGGTACCGTCCACCTGCGATAGATGACACGAGAGGAGTAATTCATATTCAAGGAGATCAAGTTTTCACTCCTTTAAAAGCTTCACTCTCACAAGTTTGAAAGGAGATCACAAGACGAGGAACTATATTGGTAGAACTCCGCCCATTGAGGGCCAAACCAGTGGGAGAAGCCAAGAATAAGTTTTGTGAGTTCCACCAGAGCACTGGACAATTGATGGATAAATGTTTCAACCTTAAAAGTCAGGTGGAAATATTGATCCGGCACAATTACCTGCAAGACTTGATAGTTGAAGAAGAGGATAGAGTTAAGGTCTTAGATCAGAAGATCGAATGTGGACCGAGCCGAGAAGAAAGGACCATGGTAATCTCAAGAGGAGTGACATTGGCTAGAAATTCAAATAGGTCTGGAAAGATTTACTCTAGGTACTCTCTACCCAACAGCTCATCGGATATTCATATCATGAATGTTCATGCCAAGAAGAAATAAAAACTCGCCTCGGTACAAATTATGTTTAAAGATGAAGACAAAGTGGGAGTACATTACCCACATGACAATGCCTTAGTAGTAACCTTAATAGTGCAGCTACCTGTCACAATGGGAGAACAGCCTTATCAGAAGATCACAATGGTGGACTTCTAAGTGGTCGACCTTAAAATACCCAACACCATGATTCTCGGGAGACCTTTTCTCAGGAACACGAAGGCAGTAGAGAGCATTCATTATCTGAAGCTAAAATTTCGGGCAGGAGAGGGGATTGGAATTGTCAATGGAAACCAAAAAGAAACCTGGTCATGTTTTGCAGTGTCTTTTAAAGCCTCATACTGCCAATCAAAGCACTCACGGAGAGAAGTCCTAGAAGCCAAGGAAAACTCGTAAGATAAGCTGATTACAAAAAGAATGGAGTAAGATAACAAATTATTAGCCCTAGAGCCAACAAAAGAACTCGAATCCATTATTCTGGATCTGAAGTCACCTCAAAAAATGGTTAAAATTAGTACCCAACTCCCAGAGGAACTAAAATCCAAACTCAAGGGTATCTTGAAGAAACATACTTGCGTGTTTGCGTGGTCTCATGAAGACATGCCGAGTATTAACCCCGTAAGTAATCTCTCACCAACTAGCTATCGATCCCCAACATAAACCAGTAAAGCAAAAAAGAAGACCATTCAATGAAGAAATGATAGAAGTAGTACATGCCAAAGTTGACAAGCTGATGAGAGCAAAATTCATCAAGGAAGTACACTACCCAAAATGGGTATTGAATGTGGTAATGGTTAAAAAGGCTAACGGTAAGTGGAGAATGTGCGTAGATTTCACAGACCTAAATAAAGCCTGTTCCAAAAACAGCTTCTCGCTCCATTGAATCGATCAATTGATTTACTCGATAGCTGGTCATGAGTTATTAAGCTTTATGGATGAGTTTTCAGGATGCGTGAATCAGATCAAGAGAAAACGACATTTATTACTGATTAAAGATTATACTACTATATAGTAATGCCTTTCGGATTGAAAAATGCTGGGGCTACCTTCCAAAGATTAGTCAATCGAGTCTTCAAACCACTAATAGGCGAAACTATGGAGGCCTATGTGGATGACATGATTACCAAATCACGAAAGGCCCGAGACTACCCCAAGTATTTGGAAAAGACCTTCTCCTACTTGAGCAAGTACAACATGAAGTTAAATTCAGAGAAATGCGCATTTGGGGTTCAAGCCGGGGCGACTAACAGCACTTAGTAGGTTCCTATCCAAAGCTATCGATAAATGCTTCCCTTTCTTTCAGGTCATGAAAAAAGGGAAGAAGATGGAATTGACAGAAGAATGCGAGCACAGCTTTCAAGAGCTTACATCCCCACTTCACCTGATGAGACTTAAGACTAGGAAAATGCTTTTCCTGTACCTCGCTATAAGCGACCATTCTGTAAGCTCAGTCTTAGTGAAGGAAGATTCTGAGAAAATTCACCGTCTTATCTATTACACTAACAAGGTGCTATTAGACACCGAGATAAGATATTCGTTACCAGAGAAGTTAACACTAGCATTGGTAGTGGCGGCAAAGAAGTTGAGACCCTACTTCCAAGCTCATCAAGTTGTGATGCTAATGAACTAGTCGTTAAGACAAATTCTATATCTGCCAGACCTCTCAAGTCGATTAATCAAGTGATCTATTGAACTTAGCTAATATATCATCATCTGCAAGCTTAGGAAAGCGATTAAGGGTCAAGCTTTAGTAGATTTCGTTACCGAAAGATCAGTGTCGGAATACCTCCTTGTCTAACAGATCGCTGAACAACTTTCTAACCGAGAAGACCTAACCATCCCAAATGAAGAAGCGGTGATCTGGAACCTCTTCATCGATAAAGCGTCAAACACTTAAGGAGAAGGAGCTGGTGTGGTTCTTATAAGTCCGGAAGGGATTGAGGTAATGTATTCATTAAAGTTCAACTTTAAGATTACTAACAACGAAGCGATGTATGAAACGTTGATTGCAGAGGTCAAGTTAGTTCTAGCTCTATAAATCATAGGTCTCGACATCTACTGTGATTCTCAATTAGTGGCCAGCCAACTAGACAGCTAATTCCAAGTGCACAAAGGTAATATGCTGGCATACTTGGAAAAAGCAAAGTACTAAGCGCGTTGAAGACTGTTATAATCAAGCAAATTCTGAGATCCGAAAATTCAAAAGCAGACATTCTAGCAAAGCTAGCCTCTACTTTTAAAGGAAGCATTTCCGCCTCGATACTGATAAAGGTACTGGAACAGAAAAGCACAGAAGACAAAGACAACATGAGTTATATATCTTAATTAGATCCGCATTATTGTTAAGTCGATGATATAAGGTCCTATATTCAAGACGGCAAGCTCCCAAAGGATAAAGAGCAAGCGAGAAAGGTTAGATGAAATCCATTAAAGGATATGTCGCGGATAGGAGAGCTCAAGTTATGACCCACAGAATATTGAGGCAAGGATATTACTGGCCAACACTTTTCCGAGATGTAGCACAACTAGCTAAAACATGTCATGAGTATCAGGTGCATGACTGCATTCTTAGCCAACCACTAGAGAAGCTGACTTCCCTAGTAAGTCCTTGGCCATTTTCTTAGTGGGGGCTCGATCTCATTGGACCTTTGCCGCAAGCACGTGCAAATACTAAGTATGAGGTGGTGGCTATTGACTACTTCACAAAGTGGGTGGAAGTCAAACCCTTGGTGGTTATCACAAAAAAAAGGGTCAGGATATTCGTCAAGCATAAAATTATCTACAAGTTTGAAATACCTCAAGTATTGATCACAAATAATGGAAAGCAGTTTGACAACACAAACTTCAGAGAGTTTTGCTCAGATTGTGCGATCGACCTTAAATTCACAACTTTAGCTCATCCTAAAGTCATTAGACAAGTGGAAGCAGCCAATAAAGTCATCAAAAAAGCCCTCACAAAGAAGCTTAAGGAGCACAAAGGTGCATGGATTGACAAACTTCCTGAGGTCCTTTGAGCGTATTGAGTCACACCCAAGGTCACCATAGGAGAAACTCTTTATA
>JAXCLQ010043127.1:0-14100 GCA_035584115.1 Cedrela odorata | reverse complement strand
ATATATATATATATATAACTTTTCTTTTATATCAAAAATTTATCTTTTCTTTTATATCAAAAATTTATTCTTATCTCCTAAAAAGAAAAAAAAAATTGACATCATTTGCGAATATGAAATGAATTTGACGTAAAATTTTTAAGTTTGAATTGATATAAGATGATATAATTATTAAACGCACACGATATGATTAATAATTGCGTCGAAATTTGATTTAGAATTTTCGACACGTGAACTTATTTGTGACACGATTAACTATTTAAATAATTTTATCGTATTAACTTATTTATAATTTAATAATTTTATTTATAGTTTTTGCATTTTAAATTTTTTAGTTATATTTATATATATTTTTTAAAATATATTTAGTTAATTTAGAATAAAATTAATTAATATTTAAGAAAATATTACTCTAAATATTATAAAAATATAAATAATAAATATGTGACATGATTATAATTCATTTAACCATTTAACAATCGTGTTATGTCTGATAGAGTTTTAATTTTTTGACACAATTATTAAATGCACTAGGTGTGGATTGGATTCTTTTGCATAACACAACAAATAAATTGAATTGTGATAGCTAAATTTTATGTAACTTTACGAATTTAATATATAACCTAAAAGTGTCTAAATCAAAGCTTATTTTAACTACCATTTAATTTTAATATATATATATATATATATCTTAAATCTTAATACCAAAGGCTATTACTATGAGCCTATGACTAGGGGTGACAATGTAATGGCCCGAAATTTTTTCTTAATAATTCCCATAAGATATCCGGGACTAGAATGAAAATTTTTTAAAATTTAAGGAATGTGCTAATTCAAGATAAGTGGGAAAAATAAGTGAATTTTTGGCTCAAAGAAAGAATTAAATAATAAGCTATTTTGTGGTTATGTAAATAGCATAAATTGAATTTAATAGAAAAGAAAGAAAAAAAAAAAAAAGGGGCCAAATAATTAATTTAGCAAAAGGATAAGCTTTGGGACCATTTTATATAACAATTTGGGCTTTAATGAAATTTAGCAAAATCAAGGCCATTATTAATACACATGGTTGTCGACATTCATACATTTGAACATTTCACTTTTATTTGTTAATACCCTTTCTCTTAGCAAACGCTAGAATAAAGAAGAAACAAAAAAAAAATCTAGAATAGAGAAAGAAAGAATGAGAGAATGAGAAGGCAAAAGTGAAGAGAAACTTTTCCAAGTATTGGACTTGTAAGAGTGAAACATCATGGAATTCTTCTCACGCTCAAGGGGATTGTAATTTTTTTGGGGTAATCAAGATGTACAAAGAGGAGAAAACATAAGAGGAAACGAGAGCTATCTTATACATCACCATTCCATGAAATCTCAAACGTTCACTCCCTCGAAATCCTTCTAATTTTTGCGCTTCATTTGGGCTTTAGCGAATTCACAATCATAGGAAGAGGGGTTACAAAGGAGCCCAAACCGTGAAGAAACTAAAGGAAAAAAAGAAGGAAAATGGGAGATGGATGAAAGGAAGAGAGAGGACGGACAGAAAACATGCAAGAGGATTTTTTATTTTTGGGACAGAAATTGAAGAGAAACTGAATTGGGTTTCTTAATTTGGTTGGTTGCTATTTTGATTTGAGATTTTTGGGTTAATGAGCTAGTTGTTTGATGGTAAAGGAAGAGTAGAGAGAATGAGGGGTTATTCAGACAAGAAGGAGAAGGAGGAAGAATTTTCTTTTCACTTATGCTTTTCTTCTAAATATAGAAACCAAATGTAAGAAGAAGAAATTTTTGAACAGGAAAGACAAAGGGGAAAAACTGATTTCCCAGCAAGGTAAATGCCTTTTAAAATTTCTGGAAATTTTGTTAATGTAAATGGTGATGAGTTTATTATGGATTCATGTGTTGTGTGGTTTGTTGGATTGTAAAAAGGGTTGACAGAATATGATTTTACTGTATGAAAGTGTCTTAGTTGTGTTAATGCATGAATTTGAAATATATATATTACAGTGAATGGATTATAGATATATGGTTATACTTTAGGTGAAAATGTGGTGGAGAAGAGATGAAATGGGAGTTATGTATATGGTAGATTTGTAATATTTGGGCAGTGAGTATTCATAATGTAAATGGCATTATTTTAACTATGAAACATGCATGAGAAATGTGAGGACTGGAATATAGATGAAGCATGGTGAAAAGGGAAATGTGGTGATGTTTAATGTGATATATATTGTAAGGAATACTGTAAATGGTGATGTGGGACAGTGAATAGTTCATATACATATGATAGTGAATATTGTGTACAAATTATTGTGTTTTATTGCTAGGAAATTATAAGTTGGAAGTGTTTTATTGTATTATTTTGTGGCTGATTTAGGCTAGGAAAAGGGAAGAAAATTGAGTGTAGATTATATGGATATTAGCTGCTGAAATTTTGGGACAGTTACTGAAATTTTCAACCTAGGAGTAATATTTTGTTTATAAAATGAAATATAACCATTGGAATTAAGTACCGTAAAATTTAGCGTAAACTAGACACATAGGAAGATAATATATCCAAAATTCAAGTCGATAGGAACGGAAATAAGTTCCTAGAAATTATCGGAAGTTACTGCCTTGTTTTACCCCTATACACTATTTTACTGCGTCATGTGTAGAAAATTAGTTGTAACTTGAGCATTAAGAATCATAATTAGGATCTGTAAAAGGCTACGGAAACTAGATATAACAAGGAATAATATGATCAAAAATTTGAAGAACAAATTCTCAAAAAATTAGAGAAGCTCATTATCCTGTTACAAAATTCGGTTGAAATAGTATTTGTTTAATTAAGTATAAGTTTGGATATAAAAATCTAAATAAAATACCGTAAAAAGTTTTGTAATCTAAACATATAAGGGATGAACATATTAAAAATTTGGTTTAAAATCCATTATCGAATTTATACCAACAAAAAGATGAAATTACCCTTATTGTGGATAGATATTATTTAGGATAAATAGGATGAAAATTATAATTTTCCCAAAATATGTGATGATAGTTCAAAACTCTGATATTTTCTACTAATAATTAAGGTCATGTATATCATATTTCTTAGTTTAAATAGCAATTACATGGTATTTCGGGTTTTAACGAAATGACATGTATTTGTAGATAGTCGATCTAGTCAATTATCGGCGTGGCTGCAAGTTAAAAACGGTTAAGCCCAAACTATTGAGCGGATTTTTTTAAAAAATGTTTTATAATATTAAATGACTTTATGAAACTTATTGTTCATGAATTATGAAATAATTTTATTATTATTATTTTATAATAAATGTGAATAACCTGTGGATTGAATGAATATGTGATTGGTTATGAGATCAAGTTTGATATTGAAAATGCATACTTTATAATGATGTTGAAAATTAAATACTTATAAATGATTTCATATTTGATTATATACATAGATTATATTGATAATATGGCCGAAAGGATCAGGATTATTGTAACTGTAGTTATAGGATAGTAACCTAGGAACAGACCTAATAATAGGTCGCCTAAGTGAGTGTGCTACAGGTAAGGCAGTTGTATGAGTGGATATTATGAAATAACCTACATTTTGGATTATCGAGGTTAGTCATGAATATCACCACATGACTACTCGAGCCTAATGTTAGTGGTGGACCCATTTTTAAATGATTAGCATACATTCTTTATATTAAAAATGATTATTTTTTATTAAATGAGTATTGTTTTCTGTGTATAAAATTCATTGACCATATCAAGATTATCACGGCCAAGGTAATAACTAGAAAAGGGAGTCAACCCAATGAGTTTTAAACACAGGTCATGTTGTTAAAATAAATTGATTTACATGTATTTATAAATAATTTTTTTAAATTATATTTTTTCCACACACGGAGTATATCTCTGTATACTCACCCTCCCTTACCTCTCAATTTTATGAACTCAAGTGTATAAGGAGCGTTCCCAAGTGTTGGTGATTAATTTAAGGGTGCAAACCTTCAGGTATCGATTTTGTCCTTGACTTACCGATTGTCTAAATTAGTCCACTATGTATGTTTTTATAAACTATTGTATGTAATTATAGATAGAATCAAATAACGTATTTAATTATGTACCTTGCATATATTTTAAATTAGGTATACTATTATTTGTGAAATGATTTAGAAATGTCTCGAAGAGATAAGATTATGTAAATAATTATACAGGGATAGGTATAGGTATCCAAATAACCTTAAAAGGCTGAAAGACATATTCAGAGATTTAGAATGTGTCTCAAGAATCTGCAGCAGTTGTCACATGTGAACCTCACGGATAGAGGCATGACAGACAATATGGGTTACGACATGATTATTCAATACGAATTTAAAGCAAATAAACATATTCGGATTTGAAAAATTTTATACAAATAATAAATGAATCGTATTTATGTTATCCGTTTAATAATCGTGTTATATTTGTATCTGAACTACCAGATTCGTTTATGACACGAATAATAAATGAATAAATAAATCGTAAATGAATTTGAATAAAAAAATCGTCTTAATTCATTTACGATTCGTTTATTCATTTAAGACACAAATTGTAAAAAAATAAAATGATATTATTAATTCGTTTATGATTTATTTACAATTTGTTTATAATTTGTTTATTAATCGTGTCTAAATAAATCATATCAAAATCACCCATTTAATAAACGAATTGTATTCGTATTTGGTTTTTTTTAACACGATTAATAAACGAATCGAATTCAAATTAATCTCTATTTAATACGATACGAATATAACACAATAATTTAAATTATTACCCCTATTTATAACGGAGACCATGATTACGAGCCTATGACCAAAGGCAAACTTAAGATTACCCAATTACCATTATTTTATTTTATTTTATTTTTGGTTGTGATAATATAAAAGAATGAAGGACAAAAGAAAGGTGCATGAGAAGAGAGTGAGTTAGGCCTTCCGCCCTCTTTTCATGTTGTCATTTGGGTTTATTATATCATATGATCATATCATACTTTTTGGTCCGCACAAGAATTTAATTGAATATTTCATATGTTATCAAAAATGAACATAACAAATTGCAAGTTGCGATTTAGCATATTAGGTATATCATCACATCAAATTAGCACATATACTTTCCCAACTAGGCATAGCTTTATGATGAAAGCTGCTTGTAAATTAATATTTTGAATATCCAATAATACGTATTCATTGTATTGTGCTCAATAGTCAACTCTTCATTGTCTGTCCTTCCTCATTTGAACTTTGTAATATGGATTAGTCATTAGATATGGACAACTTTCATATTTTAAAACTTCATCTATTAAACCGAATGGGCAATGGAGGGTACTATATAGCTGTACTAATACCACCGATTTCGACTGTTGAGCATGGGCGATTGCATCTGCATCAGACAGTGCTGTTATTTTATTAAAAAGTTCTCTGGCTTCGGCAGGCCTTATTTTAAGGCATTTAAATCGTAATATCCAATGAGCACAAGTCATTGGAACTGGAGTGTTTGATTTTC
The DNA here is from genome assembly GCA_035584115.1 of Cedrela odorata. Taxonomy (NCBI): domain Eukaryota; kingdom Viridiplantae; phylum Streptophyta; class Magnoliopsida; order Sapindales; family Meliaceae; genus Cedrela; species Cedrela odorata. The sequence goes on along the minus strand of JAXCLQ010043127.1, from coordinate 8,565 downwards.
TGACCTCTTGAGTTGAAAGATCACTTACAAATTGCATTAAATTACATTCTTCTAAAAGTAGCAGACAAACCCACGACTTTACTTAATTAATACAAACAGTAAACTTGGTGAAATACAAAGCAAGGAGATATTATATTCCTTGATATTATTTGGAAGTAACATATCCAAGCTTAGCTTAGCTGTTTGCATTTTAGAGGTCCATATATTAATAGTTGATAATATTTGATCACGTACAAACACTAACTAATGTTAATAAAGTGTAGTTGGTGTAACCAACTCCGAAAGGCCAAGAGAGCATAGCAAAACTAACTTATAAGGAGATGAGGCATTAATATATTATGTATATGCATGTCCACTGAGACCGAGGATTGATTTGCTTGCCCATATATTAGTAGAATATACGCATCAACACCTTGAAAGATTAATTAGGTTAGCTTTCGGTATGCAATTAAATTAATTGATTAACATACATATGTATATACAGGGGTTGATATGTATCATCAAATATCAATGTTTAGGTTGAGGATTATTCACTTCTTATTTGGGCATAAAGCTTTCATCATCATCATCACTGTTGTTCATCCCTCCGTCTTTATTTCAATCTCAGTAAAAAATTAAAATATTTAATTTTAGTTTAGTTTTCTGTTCTTGTCATCCGAGCAACCGTTTATCTATTACCTTCGCTGCCCTCTCTTGCTCTCTCTCTCTCACACAGTCACATTGTTTGTTTTTATATATGCTTAGTCACCGCACACTACCTCAATCTCATTCACGCGAAAAACCTTCCATTGCTGAGTTTGTTTGCAATATCTCTCTCATTCTTCTTGCTTCCTCTTAATCTTCTCTGCCTTTTTGTCCCTTCTTGCTCCTGTTACTGCAATCTTTCTATAACTTCTTATTCTCAAATTGTCTTCTTTGTTGCTCAACACTGTTCCTTTTGAATAATGTAATCTTGATTTCCTCCCTTCTTGTTTCTTCCTGTTTCTCTTTGGTTAATGCCCATTTCTTCCCAACTCATTTAAACCAGAATTCTAATGATTTCAATCATGGGTTCTCGTTAATCTTGCGGTGTCCTGTTTTCTGTGAGTTTCTCTAAGGGCCTTTCTTCAGTTTTCTGGATGCCCATTTGCTTTAACTTTGTTTAGACCATCCAGTTTCAGATAATGGGGTTCCGTTAGTTTTGTGGTTCTCGTGTCCAAGTTTAACAAATCTCAATCTTGACTGGTACTTTGTCAAAATTTGAGCATGTAAAGTTACACTATGTAAGTTTTATTTCTCTTGCATTCTGTTTTTGTTAGTGTGACTTTTGGCGGGATTCATTTCATGAACATAAATCTTCATTTGATTGGGTAAAACAAACAGTGATGGATCTTGTTTTTTTTGAAGTCAACCGTTAATTGAATTCTGAGCTTATGGAGAGAATCTGTTCATTTCGTTAACTAAAATTTTTCCAAGTTTAATATGGATTTTGTACGCTAACATCTTTGAATTTTTACTCATAAATGGAATCAAAGTAGTTTGATTGATTACTAACCGATTCTTTTGTTCTTTAGAGCAATATACCACTATATTCTTTATAGATTTCCTGAAATGTAAATCTTTTTAATTGAATAATTTGCTTACGTACATCCAAATATGACGAATTCATATTTTTCTTTTGATATGTTATCCTGGTCTTTCTGCCCATAGTTGATTTTATTTATCTTTGCTTATGCAATTTAAGTAGCTTGTTTGGCCTCTCGAGTCACTTTTATCTTTGTTCAAATCTTGTGTGTTTCATCTCAATTAGTTGTTTTTTTCAATCAAGAAGAAAAAAACCCCCCTAAATTTGGCCTTTTAAAAAAAAATTTGAGTTATCATGGAAGAAACATTTGTTCCCTTCCGTGGAATTAAGAATGATCTCAAAGGAAGACTTTTGTGCTACAAGCAAGATTGGACTGGTGGTTTTAAAGCTGGTTTCAGGTTTGTGGCCCTCTTATTTGATTTTCTGTTATTGCGTAATGTTGTCTTTGACTATCATCGTATAATTATGATCTGAGTTGCTAGCTCAACACTGCTTTCTATATTTGCACAGTATACATTGATTTTAAATATTAGTATAATTTAAGGTTATACGTTTTTAAGTTTTCGTCACTGTTTTCTAACATTTAGGATCCTTGCTCCTACGACATATATATTCTTTGCTTCTGCCATTCCGGTTATATCTTTTGGGGAGCAGCTTGAAAGAAATACGAGTAAGACCATATTTGTTGCCAATGTCCTCTTGCTATTGGCCTTTCCAATGGTCATTGACTCAGATATGCTTTCTTTGGTTGTTTGTCACAGATGGAGCTTTGACTGCAGTGCAAACTCTTGCATCAACGGCACTTTGTGGCATCATCCACTCAATTGTTGGAGGACAGCCCCTGCTCATACTTGGTGTGGCTGAGCCAACCGTGTTGATGTATACATTTATGTTTGACTTTGCAAAGGATCGGAAAGATTTAGGGGAGAGACTTTTCTTAGCTTGGACAGGATGGTAACAACACTCTGCATCACTAAATAGTACACTTAGGTTGATTTTCTGGTGATACTAAAATGTTTTCTGTAATCTGTTGGGTTCCTAGGGTCTGTGTCTGGACTGCTTTATTGCTTTTCTTGCTGGCCATTTTGGGTGCATGCTCCATTATTAATCGATTTACACGCGTTGCTGGTGAATTGTTCGGTCTGCTGATTGCAATGCTTTTCATGCAGCAAGCGATTCGGGTAAGTATTATTCATGATAATACTTTATTAAATAACTGACCCATTTTTGGTGTAAGGAGGGTTGGAATGTTTCTGAAAACGGTTTATATGCAATTTCTGAGTAATCTTGATTTCTTGCCTGATTTTCAAAGTTGTGTTTAAGAAATAACATATTTCTTCTTTAAAACACTCTTTCAAGAATAATTAATATTCTATGGAAACTCTATTTTCTTTTCTCATCCTTCCAACTTATGAATTTAATCCTATAGGGAGTTGTGGAGGAGTTTGGCATACCTCAGAGAGAAAATCCTAATCAGATTTCACTGCAACCTTCTTGGCGTTTTGGCAATGGGATGTTTGCATTGGTTCTTTCCTTTGGCCTTCTTTTTACTGCACTAAGGAGCCGCAAAGCTAGATCCTGGCGCTATGGATCAGGTACAAGGTTACTCTTACACTTCTACTGCATATGAGTCATAAATTCTACATGAATCAGCTGAGTCATCACATTCTTTTAATTATGGAATTGTCACTAGGAATAGCTTATCTCATTCTTTAAACAATGTGGGTGAGCTCTTTCCTGCAGTTCCCACCCTCTAATAGTTGAGAGAAATAGCTGTTGTTCTTATCAAGTATGCTCTGTCAGCTGTATATCTCGTTAACCTTATTGATTTTTGAATGTGATTTCCAATCTGTAGGTTGGCTACGAGGATTTATAGCAGATTATGGAGTTCCTTTTATGGTGCTTGTATGGACTGCTATATCTTACATACCTGTAAATGATGTTCCAAGAGGGATACCCCGGCGACTTTTCAGTCCAAATCCATGGTCTCCTGGTGCATACTCAAATTGGACTGTTATCAAGGTGAATCCAGCAGGAAAATTTCCACAATATACGAGTGAACACATATATTAGCATCTACTTGAAGCAGAGATAAATTTTTTTTTATGTTGCATTGAAAGTCTGGCATGAAACTGATTTTTGTTTAGTTGTACAGGAAATGTTGGATGTACCTCCTTTGTATATAGTTGGAGCATTTATTCCAGCAACTATGATTGCTGTTCTTTACTACTTTGATCACAGTGTTGCATCTCAACTTGCCCAACAAAAGGAGTTCAATCTGAAGAAACCAGCTTCATATCATTACGACCTGCTACTTTTGGGATTTTTGGTGAGCTGTTTTTCTGATATACCATTTCTTTTATGTAATAAATCTACTTACAATCAAATCAGAGTTAAACCAAAGCTTTTTTCATTAATTTTATCTAGTTACCTTTTTCTTGGTTATACTCAGATTTTTTTCTGACCAGGTAATATTATGCGGTCTTATCGGCATTCCCCCAGCCAATGGTGTAATTCCACAATCCCCTATGCATACAAAAAGCTTGGCTACCTTGAAACATCAGGTAATTGCTAACTTGATTTTTGAAGTTACGTGAATTTGGTCTGTATAGCAGCATCCTTATTAACTTTTCATACTCAAGTTTCTTAATGTATAGTACTTTGCTTGTTATTTATTTCTTTTGTTCTTACATCTTATACTTACCTTACCATAGTGAAACTGAAGCAAGATATCTTACCTACTAATGTTGCATTACTGGTGCACAAACAGGAATGAGGTCCAACATTTTGAAATTTTTTAACAGGGTGTGTCTGCAAAGATGCTTAACTTAATGAATGTAATGCTGGTTAATTCAAATACTCTTCTATCATTTGATATGTTATTATAAATTTTTTTAAGCTATATCTGAATCTAAGACCTATCCCCACTGAGTTGACAATTTAATACTGAATCTAAGGCCCAGGGGCTTTAACAGATGTCTCATGGACGGATTTAACTTATTGTACTTTCACATATATTCTCAGTCACCTTGCTTTGTATACTGCTGTCTGCATAACAAGTTTGCAGCTTTATTTGAGTATTCACTTCCATTGCATTGTCTTCTTGATTGTGTAACAGTAGTTAGTGTCATCTGTATTTCAACTGCTTCGACATCTAAATGGCTGTTACTGAATCTTGCTTTTCTTTTTAACAGCTTTTGCGGAATAAACTTGTATCAACAGCACGAAAAAGTATACAGAGAAATTCAAATCTGAGTCAATTATACAGGAACATGCAGGAAGCATACAATGAAATGCAGACTCCACTTGTCTATCAAATGCCTCCTGCTCTGGTAAATTAATTTGCATTTGACTTGTTCATTGATACATATTTGTTATCCTTTCTCAATTGCCCTTATTTCTACTTTAAACAGGGACTGAAAGAGCTGAAAGAATCCACAATTCAATTGGCCTCAAGTTCTGGCTACATTGACGCTCCTGTTGATGAGACTGTTTTTGATGTGGATAAGGATGTTGATGATCTTTTACCTGTTGAAGTCAAGGAACAACGTCTCAGTAATCTGCTGCAGGCATTGATGGTTGGTGGTTGTTTTGCCGCTATGCCTCTCCTGAAAAAGATCCCAAGTTCTGTTCTTTGGGGTTACTTTGCCTTCATGGCCATTGATAGCTTGCCTGGAAATCAATTTTGGGAGAGGATATTGTTGCTTTTCACTGCTCCAAGCCGAAGATACAAGTATCTTCTGTGGTTTTCTAATCATTTCTTCTTTCAAACTGCTTTCTACTTGTTTGGTTCCATGGATTGAGTTTAAATATAATGTATATATAGATTTCATGTTCCCCAATTAATGCTTCTAAGAAATAAAAAAATCTGAAATGTATGTAAATCAGTTATACAAGTTGTGTAACAATAGTTCTACCAATTATCATCATGATATTTCGTTATCCTTGTATCTTTAAACAATGAGACATCTAATTTCCTTTATTTGACATTTTAGGGTTTTGGAGGAGTATCATGCAACATTTATTGAGACTGTTCCCTTCAAAACAATTGCCGCCTTTACTTTGTTCCAGACATCTTATTTGCTTGTGTGCTTCGGCATAACATGGATTCCAATAGCTGGGGTCCTTTTTCCATTGTTGATCATGCTTCTTGTCCCAGTGCGGCAATATTTGCTCCCTAAGTTTTTCAAAGCAGCTCACCTTCAAGACTTGGATGCTGCAGAATACGAGGAAGCTCCTGCTATTTCTTACAACATGTCATTTGAAGTAAGTTGTCTAAACCCTTTCCTCATCTATGACAACAGTGTGATCTGTAGATAGGCTAAGCATAGTTTTAGGAGTTTTTGTTTTAATCTGTAATGCTTTCTTTGATTTACAGGATCAATTTTCTCAGGCTAGAGCTAACGACATGGATGGTGGGGAAATTCTAGATGAAATTGTGACAAGAAGCCGTGGTGAGATCCGCCGCACACAGAGTCCTAAAATTACAAGTTCAACTCCAACTTCACTTGAGGATATGAAAGCTTCTTATAGTCCACAGATGCAAAGGGCATATAGCCCCCGTGTTAGAAAACTCAGGGTGGAGCGAAGCCCAGGATTGACTGGTAAAGGACTTGAAGCAAAGAAAACTCCCAGTCCTGGGCCATCTACCCTTGGACCAAGCAATCATGGTTCATCTTCATGCTAAAGTCCTAAATGCATATTTATGTGAGTTTAATTGTCAGTGGTGCTCGAGAGGTCTTGTGCTATGTTCATGTAACTAAGTGTTAGGTGTGTTTCTCTTCCTGCTTCTAACAATAGGATGTTTGTCAGTGATGAATGTTCTTGTATCTCCCAAATATGGGCAGGTGACAGATTTATGATAATAAAAAAATGTTTTATTAGACTACCAAATGTTTGCTGGACTTAGTTGTTTTGACCTTACATCACGTGTGTTGTTAAGGTGTTAAAAGGAAATTGAGAAGTGACAGATAGAGAACAATCACATCTAACTTGTGGTATTGCTGCAATGAAACTCAGAATAAATGTCTGTACAAAATTCTAAAATTCCAGAAGCAAATGCAATTTGAAGTTGTAAGAACATGTATGTTTCATAAATCTTCTGTCTAGCTTCATTCACTCGTTAGAAAGGCAATATTGCTAGACTGCAGGCAGTAAAGCTTCATTTCTGTTAGTTTGATTATCTTTTCTTCATGAATGTGTATAAACCTTTGGCCCACGGTTGAGAACTGAATGCATTATCATGTGAAAGGTAAATGAATAAATACATTACTTAATATCCTTTAAGGCCCCTCTTTTCTCCATTTATCATCCAACTAGTAGAATGGATTCTCCTCCTTTAACAGTTCGACGGCGGAGCCATATACACATGATTGAGTACTTGTGACGTTTTTTTCTCTCTTTTGTTTTGTTTTCTCATTTATTTTGCTTTGCTTTCTATTTCCTAGTCGTAATCAAGGCTGTAAAATCCAAGGACTGGGTCAAGTCACGCTTACGAATTGGTGAAGCTGATGAATGATTGGGCTAACACGTGTCATTTTTACAGCCAGAGACAGGAAAAGAGGTATGCACTATCTATTACATGCTTATTCTGTCCTAACTTCTCTTATGTCAGCAATCTTATTGATATGCATCCTTTTTTCTGGAAATCAGTCCTCTCAAAGCTAAAGTGTGTTTGCCTAGTGCTGCTGATGAGTCAAGTGATGAAGTTCGTGTTGATAAGGCTTCCAATAATTGTCTAGAGGATGGTGAGTGGGAATTTCTTCTGATACAACAAAGGGAACACTCCACTTTAGCTTTCGTGTCCTTTTCTTGAGAACTACAATTTTAATGTTACAAAAACTGATAAATTAATTTCTTCCTGGTATTTATTTCTTCCAATAATGTGGGTTGGCTACACAAGCTCCTTTTGACACTATCAACTTCATGCGAGGAATTTTCTGTTAGATCACAGTTGATTCTGCCTTGCCCTTCATCTTAAAGAATGTTCTATTTTTGTTCTGTTTTTACTGCTGTCACACTTCAAATATATATCAGCTCAATGATATAATATTCTTTTTCATTGCTTCTGTGAACACCCACTATGAATATTGTGCTCAAGCTTGTCTTCACTATAGGATCAATTACCTAGAGAACCTAGAAAAGGGTGATTCAGATAGATTATGAAAAGGATTAGATAGGATTCACACATTAACAATGACAATATCTAGGGCACAGAAACTAGTGCTAAGCTATAATATATCCCACTATCTCTACCAATCAAGTACAAGGGGACCCAAATGGTGTTGTTACTTGTCATTCTGATATTTGTTTGCTTACCTTTCTTCTGCCCATGTGATACTAATAAAGATGATTGCCACTTAAGGACCCCATGTTTTTAAAAGATTACCCATATTGAAATCATACAGTAAGGGACAGATCTTTTAATGCAACATATCCCACTCTGATGATTTCTTGATTTGAACTAATGGAATAAACTAATGGACACTGAATGAGGATAGCATCCATATTTTCTGTTTACGAAAGCATTGTTTTTCACGTGTAATCCACTCAAGACTCTGGGTAGACTCGCACGTTCCTTATGGATTAACCTAATTTTCGAGGTTACAGACCTCAGGCCCAAAGTGAGTTTTCTGCCCATTATCCAAATGGAAGATTGGACTCCGAAGCTGTCTGGAATTATAAGAGACCAAACTTTGAATTTGAATATGAGTGAACCTAAATACACCTTTCTTTTTACTCAATAAACCTACTTTCATGCAATGGAAGAGATGAACCTCATGAAGAACAGGGGTGTAATTGGAGTATAAGCGACTTGCATTCAGCATCACCCTTCAAATTTTCGGTTGGGGCATTTTGTTGCAATAATTTTCTGGCATGATTTAATGGAGTATTCTTGAATGAATGAACACATCTTTCCATTAATGGATAGCACAAATTCAGCCTAAGAGAATTGCTCTCATGGAAAGTTGGTGGGGGAGTGGAGTGGTGGATGCAAGTAG
>JAXCLQ010043106.1:67731-78200 GCA_035584115.1 Cedrela odorata | reverse complement strand
TGAATTAAAAAGTTTAATTTAAAATTTGATGTACGTTTACTGCCGACTTTATAGTGATCCTATTGAGTCACACCCAAATTGATAAGGAACTTACTTGAGAAGTATTCTAAGTGTTGGAACACTTAATTATAAAATGTTTCATATAAGGGCATTATAGTAAATTTTATAAAATAGTTTTATGATATATTTTATAAGAGGGTATTATAATAATACCATAATAATTAATTAATAAAATGTTTATTTATTAATTATTAAAGAATTAAATCTATAAAATATTCTATACAAGGGTATTATAATAAATTTTATAAAATGATTTTATGGTAAATACTATAGAGGGTATTATGGTAATACTATGGTAATACCATAATAATTAATTAAAAAATATTTATTTATTAATTAATTATTAATAATTTAATGTAGGATAAATATGAGAAAATTGGCCAATGATATACTAGAACATGGATTAAATGTAGTCATGTAAACAAAAGTGAAAAATGAGTGGTTCTTATTTTTTTTATGTGATGAAAATATAATATATATATATATTTATATATATATTATCATTTTAAAAAGTAAATGGTGATGTATTTTTCATGCTTTGGCTGAGAGAAGCACAAATTGAATTTAAATTTCTTCTTTGGCAGAGCAGGAGAGGAAAAAGAAGAGAAAATAAAAGAAAGAAAATGGTTTGCTAATTTCCACCTTAATTTTTACTTTCAAGTTTAAGTAAGTTCAAATTAAGGGTGGACAAATATAGAAGGAGTTCTCCGTAACACTCCTCAAGCTTCAAAAGTTTAATTTGTATGACAAATTCAAAAAATAAGTAAGTTGTTTAACTTTGAACTTTATGAAATTTTATATCCATAATAATTCAAACTTAATCACCGGCGCTTCCGCTGCACTAGGAAACCTTACAGTACCTAGTGGGTCTAAGGCCCATTGGGCTTCATATGTACTTTAGGCATTTTTCCAAACATTAAGCCCCTAATTTTTAGTCAAAAACTAATTATTGACAAAAATGAAAAGTTTTGATTTAAATAGACTCATACAATCATTCTTTACACGCTAATTTTTAAATGCTGATTTGAATCCTATAAGTCCTCATCCATATGTTTGCTTTCTAGTGGACCATGAGGCAAAACGTTTCGACTTTTGACAATCGCTCCCATGTCCTCATCATAACTGCCTCATTTTTCGAATTCCAATGACCATCCTTTTAATCTTACATCTGACGTGGCTTTCTCTCAGCCATTTGCCACATTAACAGTTAGGGTTGGGGTTTTTTGCTCTTATGAATACTATCTTTTCATCTTTTATAGCCCTTATTTGTAATTTCTTCTTCTCTAAGCCTTCTTCAGATTTCATTAATAGAAGCAGCACCAAGATAGAGAAATTGAGTACCAGGTTTAATCCATTTATTATCAACGTCATCGGGAACGACAATGAATAATTTGGAACGAAAATGATTCTAAACTCTAAATTCAACTTTAATTCTATCTTTATTATGAATTGCAATTTTTTTTTCATTATAGACAGTCTTGTTAGGAACAAGATTTTTTATGACTCCCAAACAACTGTTTTTCATCCAAACTATCTTTTCACCTCGATAAGAACTGGTAAGCTTTCACATTTCCTAACTTCTTTATTGATTTGAATTTTTATTATTAAAATGGGTATTAAATCGTTTCCTAGGGTTTTAGACTATTTTAGAATTTTTCTTGAGTTGTTGATGATCTTGAGCAACCCCTAATAATTTGTTTTCCCATTCTTGTGAACAAAAATGGATTCTGTTTTGAGTAATAATAAAGTTGCTTTCAAGAGAAACAACTCAGAAGAGAAGTTGGCAATTGTCCCTGTTCCTTCCCTAGTTCTTGAAGTAAGGGAAATGAGGACGGCTATTGAAGCAGATTGGTTTGAATCCACAATCACGGAGTTGATGCTAGAAACTTATACCCATTACTATAACATCGTAGAGTACATCTACCTTAGGGTCTTTGAGGCGGATGAGTTACTTAGCTATTCCCCTGATGATGAATTTTCCTTTAACGAGAAATGATTTCACCTCGGTATTAGACTTCCACTCTAAGGCCATTTTGCTAGGATTTTTGAGTCTTTTAGGATTGCCCCTTACCAACTAAACCTTAATAGTTTGAGAATCCTAACAAGACCTATATGTTTTCTAGAGCTAGATCTCTGATTTAGCTCCCACATTTGAAGAGATCGAGTGCATGTACCTGTTAAAAAGGAATCTAGTGAAAAACCTAGCGTGATACTACTTCTAGACCTGACCTGAAAAAGTCAATCCTATCACGGGCAATCCATCCTGTAACAAGGATTAGAAAAATAAATGATTTTTTGTTGGTGATGAGTGGAACTCCAACAACACTATCTAGTACCTAGATTGTTTGAGGATGCAATCACTTGGACTGATGAGCTAAAACTCCTAACTTAGAACTTAGGGAGGGTTGAGATATTTAGGTCCTCAGTGTCAAACCAAAGGTCTCTTATTGCTGATGCTGACCTAATCTCCTCAAGTCTTGTGAATTTTTGTGTCTCCAAGGGCCACTTAGCCTTAGAAAAAGCCTGAGCTAGTAAGTAGTTTACTTTCTCTGCTTTTTATCTCTAGTTATGATAATTGACCAATATCTAATTCTTTCTTGTAGTAAGAGAGATGGCTCCCAAGAAGCAAGTGAAGAATCCCTTGGATGCCTTGAAAAAGTTAGCTTAAGGCAAAAAGGTTGAAGAAGCTCTCAAGCTCTCGAAGACCAAAACCGAGGCTTCCATCTCCATGGGCACCCTTCATCCTCCCTCTCTTTCCACTAGAATTATAATCAAAAGTAATATGTCACCTCTTTCTTGCCCCACATTAGATAAGGGGAAGCATAAGAGGAAGGAGGTGGATGTGGAAGAAGAGAAGTAGAAGAAGAAAAATGGATTGCCGGCTAGGAAGACTGGTTAAAGCAGCTCATCTGGGCTCACCTTGAACTCACTGCTGAGGACTTCTCAGAGAAGAAAAGGGAGTTCTATGCTCACCTCTTTCCTGCCATCAACGAGCAGGCGATATGGATCCCTTGTGAGTACTTAGAGGCCTTTTCATCTGTTGACACTAATGCACTGCTAGACTATATGCAGAAATGGCTCTGTCATGTAAGTTAATGAACATTTTCTTCACATAATGATTAATTCTCTCCCCTTTTTTTAATATCTGATTGCTTTTCATAATCTGTTCAGATTCAGCATGCCATGACTTTACACCGAGGCTCCGTGAAGAGGGATGCTGATAATATTAGCGTTTTGACAATTAAAATGCAAAATGCATGGTTGATGGACAAAAATGAAAAGACCGAGAAGTAGTTGGTCATAGAGTAAACTCAATTTATAGCTGAGAATAAAAAATTGGCCTAGGAAGTAGAAGAGCTTCAAGTCAGGGTTGCAACTGTTGAGTCTAATCAGACAGAATCAAATTAGAGGATAAACACTATTGAATTTGATCTGAATGAGTTAAGGGCGAAGTATCAGATGCTTCAACTAGGTTTTGAGGAGAAATGTCGAGGGTTTTAGCTTAGTTTAAAAGCTGACAAAGAAATGTCCAAGTCACTAGCTACCAAACTAAAAGAGGCTGAGGGGATAACTAAGGCCAACATTGCAAATCACAAAGGAATTGATTTGACCTGCAGGACTTTCCAATGCCGATATTCTGATCTCAACCTAAAGTGGCTATATAGAGCCTTAGAGCATGAGCCTCCATCCCCCAATGAAGCTGAATCTGATGATGTCCTTGCTGAGAATGAAGTCCCTCATGGCAGCTCAAAGGTTGCTTTCTTAAATCCAACAGATAACTAGGCCGGCAAAGAAGATGAATAATAATTGTACTTTTGTTTCTTTTTTTTTTTAGGATAAATGTAATTGAAAGTATAATTCATAAATTCAAGCTTTTGTTCTTAAGAACTCATATTGATATTCTTCCATCTTCAATTAACAATTGCCTTCCATACTTAGCGTCTTTGCATAACTTATAAAAAAATTCAGTTAATGAAAATTGATGACCTGAAAGATCTGACCTGAACTAAGAACTTAAAATGTAAAACTTGAGTATCTCAGACTAGTTTTCCAAACTTAAACTTGATGCATAACTTAGAAAATTTATGTTAACATAAATAACTTGAAAGATCTGACTTGATCTAAGCTGAGAACGTTAAACCTTAAGCCTCACAAGTCAATTATCTGAACTTATTTTCTTAGAAGTAAACATCTTCATATAGAAACCTTATAGACCCTAACATGTCCCAAGCTCAATGCTTATACGAGTTTTGGATATTATTACCCTGATATGAAATTGTACAACGTAATCATCTGGGAACCATTAAACCCTTGTATGTCTTAAAGTCAGGTTCAGGGTTTATTTGAGTTTTGGATAATATTACCCCGATGTGAATAGAACGTGGTTATCTAGAAACCATTTTACTCTTATACATTCTGAGGTCAAGTGTAGGACTTATTCGATTGTTTGGATAATATTATCCCAAAATGAATGAAACATAGTTATCTAGGAACCATTAAATCCTTATACGTCTTAAGGTTGAGCTCAAGAGTTATTCGAGTTTTTTGATAATATTACCTCGAGATGAATAAGATTATTTTTCTTTGTACTTCAAGGACCACTTCATCGTTAGTGTATTATCATCATGAAGAATCTTGCAGACATCATAACATTATACACAAATGAGATTACTGTATTACGTTTAGAATAAAAGTTTTTACAAGTCCAAGATAATTTTTAGGGGTAATACAACTTAAACAGTTCTATATTCCACGACTTCGTTACCCTGCTTTCATTAGGACTCTTTAACTTGTATACTCCAGGTCTCAAAATCTAAATGACCTTATAAGGCACTTTCCAGTTAGCCTCGAGAATACCATCTCCTGGCACTTTAATGTTCAAGGTAAACTTTCTCAAGATTAAGTCTCTAACTTGGATGGTATGTCGGCGGACATTTTTATTGTAATACCTAGCCACCTTCTGTTGATAGACCTCTGTTCTTATCGTCACCCGATCACTCTTCACTTCAAGCAAATCCAAATCCAAATGTATGTTTCGGTCTTTCTCTTCATTATTATAGTTATTGATTCAAAAAGTTGGCAAGCTGACCTAGATTAGAATTACTGCTTCACATTCAAAAGTTAGGGGGTAGGGAGTTTCACCCGTGGCCACTTTTGGGGTTATCCTATAAGCCCAAAGTACCTTTGGAAGTTTACCAATCCAAGCACCCTTGTGTTCCCTGAACCTCATCTTGAATGCTTTCTTGATCGCCTTGTTTGCAACCTCTACCTGTCCATTAGCCTTCGGATGGGTTAGTGTCACAAACTTGAGGTTAATTGAGAAATCTGAGTAGGATTCCTAAAATTCGAGTTGTCGAACTACTTTTCATTGTCTACAATCAGCACTTGAGGTATCCCAAACCGTCGTGATATTTTTCTCGATGATACTAACCAGCGGCTCGACTTCTACCTATTTAGTGAAGTAGAAGATTGCCAATACTACATACTTTCTATTGGCCTAGACAGTAAGCAATAGGCTAATAAGATTCAACCTCCATCGAGTAAATGACCAAGGGTTTAACAAAGAAGTCAACTTTTTAGGGGGTTGTCTCAGTATGTCTTCATGTATCTGGCATTCATGATAAGTTTTTACCACATGAGTTGCATTTTGTAAAAGAATAAGCCAGTAGTACCCTTTCCTTAAGACCTTATGTGTTAAAGAGCATGCTCCTCCATAGCCATCGCATGTTCCGTGATGGATTTTTTCTAGAACTCATGTAACTTCGTTATCGTCACCACCAATGCTAATGCCAACTTTTCAAGGGGAGAGTATCTTATTTCAGCATTTAGCAATGCCTTACTAGTATAGCGATGAACTTCCTTCGAGTCTTCCTTTACTAGTACTAAGCTCACGAAATAGTCACGAACCGCTAAATTAAGGTATAGAGCATCTTCAATCCCAAGGGTTGTCAGGTGCGGTGCCGATGCACAATACCACTTAAGCTCTTAAAAGCTATTCTCACACTCTTTTGTCAACTCAACTTTCTTTTCTTTTCTCATGTTCTAAAAGAATATGAAACATTTATCTGTAGCTTTGGATACAAATTTGCTTGGTGCGGTTATTCTCCTTGTCAAACTTTGTAATTCTTTGAATTTAGTTGGGGACTTAAACTCCAGTATTGCCTTTATTTTTTGTGGATTGGCCTCAATACCCTGCTCACTAACTATATATACTAGGAATTCGCCTGCTTCAACTCCAAACACACACTTCTCAGGGTTCAATTTCATGTTATATCTCTTCAGGTATAATAAGGTCTCTTTCAAATGTTTTAAATGGTCTCGGACCCTCAGTGGCTTAATAATCATATCGTCAATATAGACTTCCATGGTGGATCAAATTAAGAGTTTGAAAACACGATTAACCAATCTCTAGAATGTAACCCTTGCATTTTTCAATCTAAAAGGCATATAACCTCTGGTCAGTTATGAATGTGGTATTCTCCTGATCTGATTCATGCATTCTGATTTTATTATACCTTGAGAATGTGTCCATGAAGCTCAAAGTTCATGCCCTGCTGTTAAATATACCAATTGGTCTGTTTTAGAGAGAGGAAAGCTACCTTTTGGATTGGCTTTATTCAGGTCTTGAAGTCTACACACATCCTCCATTTTTCCTTCGATTTCTTCACCACGATTACTTTTGATACTCATTTTAAGTAATGCATTTCTTGATAACCTTAGCTTTCATTAACTTCTCCACCTCGACACGAACTGCTTCCCTTCTTTCTACGTTAAACATCTGTCTCTTCTGCTTCACGGGTTTAAATTTGGGATCGATTGTGAGTCGACAAGAGATTATTCAGGGATTAATCCCCTAGCATATCTTCATATGTACATACAAACAAGTCCATGTATTGCCTCAAGATATCTCTAAGCAATATTTTTTATTCTTCTAGTAGATACGACTAAATTTATCTGTTCTTTCTAGAGTCTCATCATTTAAGACTACATACTCCAATTCCTGAACGAGCTCTACTGCTGACGGCATATTACTTAGACCGATTTTCTACTTAAGCTTTTCATTATCAGTCCTTGCTCTGCATTCTTGTCTTTGGTCTTCAAACCCTCTTCCAAATGATGTTTCGATATATAATAAGAACTTTTTGATGAGGTGACAAAACATGATTGGGCCTCTTTTTGGCTTCCTCTAACTATGTCGATACCTTCTTCTGCCCTAAACTTTAGTTTCAAGTAATAGATGTTCTCTACCGTTCTTGTAGACTTGAAAAAATGTCTTCCAAGAATCATTGAATAAGGCATCTTGAGATCTACCACATGGAACTCAACCATTATGGTTTTTTTATAGACCTTGTCTTCTATTGTAATTAGCAGTTATAACATGTCCAATGGGTAGATACACGATTTGTCGAAGTCGTGTAGAGCCATTTCTGCTAGTCTTAATCTCAGATTTTCAATACTCATAGAATCCAAAGTTTCCATGAAAATAATGTCAGTTGAGCTTCCTATATCAACCAGTATTTGACTGACCTAAACTGTTCCAACTGTCAAGGATACCATTAAGGCATCATTATGAAGATAATATATTCTGACCTCATCTTTATCCTTGAACATCATGGGGATTGAGGTAATTTTTTACTTTTTCTCGACCCTTACATTCATAATATGTGCATCTGAGGCAGAATTGGGCAAAGAATATCTTGAATAGTTTTTCCTTACCCTATTTGAGTTTCCTGCTAACATGGACCCGCCTGAGATCATCATTGTTTGATGCTTATGTCTTTATTATCATCAAACCCTCTAATTTGGGGCTCTAATCCCTTCCCCATTATTTGCCAATAAATTTGTCATATAGTTATTCCTGACAATGACTTTGATATGGTCATTGAGGTCGAAACTTGTTCTTTGTACTTCCACTCAATTTTGTTTTTATTAGGCAAGGTTTCATCAACAAAGTTCCCTGCCTTTTGATTTCTCGAAGGATTTGCAAGAGAGGTGCATTGAGCGGTGTGAACCTCCTTACTTCTTAGATCTGGGCCACCTTACTCGTATCATCCCTTCTAGAAAAATGTTGTCCGACATCATCCTTCCTATTTACTGACTTAACTTAGTTCGGCACTCGACTTCTTTTCTTGTCAAAATCTCAGAAATTTTTCTTGTCATTCTGTCTCCTCTTGTTGTAAGATTTCGGGAAACGTATTTTGTCACGTGAGGATGACCCTATTGTCTTTTCTTCTTTCATCTGGAGGATGACCTGATCCTCAATCTCAATTTCATTCAATTACTTCCTCCGAGCCGTTTCATAAGTGGTGATGGATGACTTACAAACAACATACCATCCCCAGTCTACTCGTAAACCCTTCCTAAGACCTTCTAAAATTAGAGGATGATGATAAGCTCCCAACTCCATCTCCTCATCATGATATCTCTTGACTAAATTTCTGAGGCTTTCTCTTCCTTCTTTTTGCTTGTTCAAAAGCAATGAGTTTGGAGTTTTCATACTCGTAACAGCTCCTCTAAATTCATTGGTGAATACTCCATACAGTTGATCAAAGTTGTGAATATTATTGGAGGTCAGGCTTGTAAACCACTTTATTGTTTGTCCTTCTAATGTTAACGGGAACAAGCGGCACATCTGAGATTCATTTAGTCTCTATATCAACATCATCTCCCTAAAGAAATTTATATGAAGAAATAGATCAGTTCTCTCCGTGAATAGAGTTATTTGAGGCATCTTAAACTTCTTGAGCAGAATGATATCTATGATTATCTAGGAGAAAGGAGATTTAGAATGAAATCCTAAACAGGATGTTGGCTCAGCACTCTTCTTCTCATCCCGTTTCTTCTGACTTTCCAAGTCCTTCACTATCTTCTTAACATAGGTTTCGATATCTCTGACCCCTCTAGCATGCTCATTATGTTTTTCACCCCAAGATTCACTTTGCTTAGAGCCCTCTCTCTCCTTCTAATGTTTTTGATTAAGAACTCTTCTCATGTTAACCAGACTTAAGCTACATTCTAACCTCTATTTATGGCTTATCATCGGGCTATTTGATAAGTGAAAGGACTCGGAGCAAGGTTCCTTAATGAACCTAAAAGGAATATTGTTATCCTTGCACATTGTAGGTCTTTTAAGAGGGTGGTTATGAACCTTCCCTTTTCCCTTTTCCACAATAGTATGCCTCCTTCTAGAGATATTCTGCTGTGGATTTACTCTACAAATTTTGACTCGCAGGATGTTAAGAGTGCTACTCTCCATTCCGTCTGATGGTGCAGCCACCTTTTGCCCGAAAGAACTACTTTGAAGCATTCTCTTTATCTTTGCAATTTTCTTTGCCAGCATCTGAATTTGCAAGTCTTTCTCTACATGTTTTCTTTTGTTGTCCTTAAATCTTTGGATCTATTAAGGGGCTTCTTAGTTACCTAAGATTTTGGTGTGGAGATGAAGCTTCTGAATGGAAATTGCAATTCACGTCACCGGAGGGTGGTTGTTGATAGTTGTGATCCGAGTTAGCTGCAGTTGTTGCCTTGAGGAAATTTCCTCTCACTGTTATACATTTCCTGGTTGTATATGTTCATGTTGCTATCATGACTTTTTTCGCGATCATTGTATTTTTAGTTGTTTATTCGATCCCCACAGACGGCTTTGTCCCACTAAGATTATATCTCCCAAGTTTATTAAGATACTAAGAAATCAATGAATTATAATTCTAAACTTATTAATATTCTAAGGAATCATAGAATCATGATCCCGAATTTATTAGTTTTTCAGAGATTACGAAATTTTGAGTCCTATTTGCAAAATACATCTACCAGACTATAAATTATCCTTTATTTTGAAAAAGTCCAAAAAACCTGAACTTTATGACGGTCAGACATAACCGCTGATAGGAGGTCTCAAAAATCTTTCATTTCATCTGAAACATTCTTCTTTAATAAGAATGATATCGGGTTCTAATTACTTACCCGAGACCTATATCATATTATATATAAGATCTTTATTAGGGAATGAGGTCTTGGGTTTTCACATTTAGATCCGAGACCTTTTATTGAATTTAGAAAATCTTAGGTCACATCATACTCGAGATCTTTATTACGTCATAATTGGGATTTCGGTCGGGATCTCGTAGACTAAGATAGGTATCAGATTTCATATGTCTTTTGGGATACTTTTGCTAGTGACTAAGATTTTGACACTGTGTCGTACTTAGAGAGTCCAATGAACTTCATCTGTACTTCAGGTATTTTTTCAAACAAAAGTTATAAAAAAGAATGAGAAATTGTGTGAATTGTTATTTTTATCTATAATAACTTTTTAAAAATATATTAAATTAGGATATCATTTAATAAGATTAAATTTTAGGTTAAATATATAGGATGTAAATTTCATGATAAACATTGTATTTTAAATT
>JAXCLQ010043106.1:54467-67631 GCA_035584115.1 Cedrela odorata | reverse complement strand
GATATCATTTAATAAGATTAAATTTTAGGTTAAATATATAGGATGTAAATTTCATGATAAACATTGTATTTTAAATTTCTATTAATGTTAGTTAATCTTAAAATACTAACTAAGCCATCTAGCATAAGGGGAATAGAGTTTTAGTAATTTTTTAAAACTAATATACAAACTAAATTTAACTAACAAGTAGTTTAAGCAATTCAATAAATTATGTAATCAACACAAACTAAAGAAGAAAAGTTAAGAAAGAGCGTGCACCAAATTTTAGTGTTTTTTGATAGTGCTAATTTGAACTACATAAATGCTAAATAAGTAAATATAAGCATTTATCCATGTATTTGATTATTTGTTTCAAATATGCTTATCAAATTTAATTATCACTAGGGTTAATATTTATATTAGCACATAATTACATGTTAATTAAAATTTTGAATGGCTAAATCAAAATTGTAAATTACATTTTTCAAGTTCTTACATTTAATATGAATCCAATTTAAAAATATTTCTTCAAACTGAAATTTTAGTTTACTGTTAATTCAAAATACTAAACTTTAGTAATGTGATATTTTGGTTTTCTTTCTCTTGAAAAACTACGATGATTTCAAACATAAAAAATAATTGTTTTTTACAAAATATGAATGAATATCACACAATTTAAAAAGTTTGATGAAGATCAAGTTTAAAAAGAATTTATGTTCATGTTTACTTAGCCACAAACTAATTTTAAAAGAATGAGAAAATCAAAATATCTTACATGTTAGTTTCTTGAGTTTAATTCTTTAATGAATTCTTAAACTTATTCTCACAATCTAAAATTTTTTTATTTTAAAGAACTAGTGAGATTAAAAAGTAAACTTATATTAATATGCAAATATAGTTTGTTATCATCAATATATATATATATATAATATTTGTCCAGTTTTGGGTCAATTATCTCTATTGTTTTATTGATGACACATATTTTATATGTTTTGATATGCTTTATGAGAATTTTGAGAAGAAAAAAATACTTAATAGCAAAACTTCCCATTTTTTTTTTTTTAAAAAAAGAAAACACCACTAAAAAACCCATAATGAATAGATTAATATAATTTTTAATAAAATATACAATGGTATTATTATAATTCATCAATTATACATTGTCAATTCGTTTATCTATTATCTCAATCAAATTTAATCCAATTACCATCGATCAATCTCAGCATATAAAATCTATTTTCATTGTGTTTCAAATTATAGTCCACATGCAATCATCACATCACAATTTAAGTGAACCCAATGTATACATGTATAAAATAGTGAAATAATAAACACGGGTATACTTAGCAATCGCTTATTGTTCTTTCTTATGTTGGTTAGGGTTCGATGGAGGCATGACAGATTAATGGAGCTTTAATCATTTGGGCCCAATTCTTCCTGTCAACCACCTTCGTTTAATTAATTTTAACCACATATTACACCTAAAATAAGCATAAGATAATGTTTGATCATTTTTATTTATTTTTTAGTTCATGGTATGTTATAATATGTAGTATAATGGTAACCATATTATAAAATCATTCTATTTTATACAAAAGTTTGTTCATTCTTTTTTATTGGAAATGACATCTGTAGCTTGCCTTTAAGAACAACTAAACAAATCCGTTGTGGTATGACATTGTGCCACTTGACAAGTCAACTTTTGTAACTGGGCCTTCTAGCTATTACTTCATTATTAGCAATATCACTTATGCATTTGTGACCCATCATCTAATAAGGATTTAAACAATTTAGTACTCGCTCGAAATGTTTCAAGAAGCAAGATCATGGAGAGAGAAGAGAAAGATACAGGTATTTCATTTTCAATATCAAATATAATTGTTGTCTCTAATTTGTCTATACTTTCTCAATCAAACTCTAGCTTCCTTTTAGTAGGTATGTCAAAATATATATATTTGTATTATAGTAAAAGATGGACATTAATGCGAAATATTAAATGGATGTACACTAATTGAGAGGGAAAAAAAAAAAAAGAAGCTTTGATTAATGATGATGAAAAAAATAATATATAAGATTTTGAATGATAAATTTGATTATATACAAAGAAATATTAAATGGATGTACACTAATTTGATTATTTTTTATTCTTACGAAGCTTTCGAAATTTTTAAGGGCTTGAATGATAAATTTGATTATATACAAAGAAATCATATTTTATTCCACCCACTCAACATCAAGAGTTTTGAAACTACACACATCCTACATCATCATGCTATGTCACAACTTTGATTTCTTTTGGCACACAAAATTAAGATGGTGCTGCGGCTAGCTATTTAGCATTATATATCAAATCCATGATAGATATAATTAGAGATACCTTATTTTGTGTAAAATTAAAATCAAGAATTATTAATGATGAGTATGACGCTTCTAGAGGCTCGAAGAATCTGAAGTTAGTTCAAAGATTATGTTATGTCTTAATTATGAAATTAAAGAAATCTTTTGAGGGTTTTGCCTTCCACTAAGTAAATCATACTAGTGTTGAATTAATTGGACTGCCTACACAACATCCATGTGATCAAGTTCTCTATCAAAAAGCTATGCTTATCTAGATAAATTAACCTCTTTGACATGATAGAACTGACATTATTTAGAGTGGGATGTGATTAGGGAATCAAAGATATTTTATTAAAAAAAAAAATACAAAAAGATCAATGGAGATGGGTTATACATAACGATAATAGATTATAATTAATAGTTAGTAAATAATGATAATAGATTATGCATATCACAAGATAATTAATTAAAACTATTGATGTAATAAAATTTTCCTTGAAATTATACGCACTAGAATGGTATTCTTCGCTTTATTTGATTACTATTTCGCCTGAAATCACAAAAGATATTAGGAGTAAAGTCAGTTGTCCGATGAAAATTATTCGATACTTAAGTTATGGTTTTGCCTTTTTACGTATTTTAGAGAAAATAATGACAACCATAACTTAATCTCTTCTATCTCTTAATGTGCATGAAATTGTATTGTGCAAAGTTGTGTAATTTTTATAATAAAATTTTGGTGACTGGGATAAATATTTTTTGAACATAACAGATAAATAAATTCGAAAAGTGAGTTAATAATTTTGGTTATTACAATTTCAATTTAGGCATAGAAAAAAAAAATGTAAAACTAAACCCATTCATTTAACAATTTTGGGTCATGTAAGTAACAATTGGGTTTAGAAGAATTTCATGCAAAATAGCCTAAATAATAAACCTAAATCAAAGTGAGTATTTAAGCTCACAAAAATAAATAGCCCATACATGTATTTAAGTAAACAAAGCCCAATACCCATGTATTTAAGTAACCCATTTTCTTTATTTGATCTTAATTTGTTTGTTTTACACTTTGCCTTGGCAAAAATTGAGAGAGAGTGAAGGAAGAAAGGTAAAAGCCGTGAGATAGAGAGAGTGTCTTTGGCTGAGCAAAATTTGGTAAAGGAGGAATTAAACTCGTGAGAGAAGAAAAAGAAAGAAAACCAGCCATGGAAGAAACAAATGCATTCTCATCTTATCTTGGTTAAGAATTTAAGCTAGAAAAATAGAGAAAGAGGAGTTATGGAAAAGAATGGGAGAGAAGATGAATTCGACCATGGGGAGAAGGAAGAAGAAAATTCAACCCATGGTTTCTGTTTACAGATGTCATTTTTTTTTATTTTGATTATTAATCCATTCTTAAAAAACTAAGACTTAAGAAAAGAAGAAGAAACTTTGGAAGAATTGAAAATAAGAAGAAGAAGAACCCGTAGAAAAGAGGAAAGTGTTTGTTTGGTCGAATCAAGTTAATGAATGAGGGAAGAGAAAGAAAACAAAAGAGAGAGAAGAGCAAAGGAAGAAAATGGAAGGCATCATGCTCGATAAAATGCTTGAACGAGATATGAAGATACGAATAGAGAAGACGGAAGGAAGGAAATCCGATTTTCCAACGAAAAAGGTGAGTGCATGTGTTTGATTGTAATTTTAAAGAACATGGATTGTGTTGGTATAATTAGATTGTGTTGGTATAATTCATTTGTGAAATGTTGTGTGGTACAATTTGTTGATGATAAAATGGCTTGAAAATGCATGGTGTAACTATGAAGTAAGGTGATGTTAGAGTAACGTAAATTAGCATGAAGAGGATGATAAGTTTAAGAAATCATTAGCGGAATTTATGAGTTTGTAGTGCAAAACCGAAACATAAACATACAAAAAATGTTGGTTGCAATTGTGCATCTATATAGAGTGTTTTGAGGTGGAAAAAATGTAAAACTTAAGCGTTATAAGGTATACTTGTTGTGGTGGACATGAGCGGAGCATAAAGCGGTAAGATCACAAGTGAAATGCGTGAGTGTCAATCACTAAAAATTTTTGGACAAGGCTCAGTAAAACAGAAACTGAGCGAGTTTCGAACTTCAGATTGACGAGTTACTAAAAACTAGATACATAAGGGAATGATATAGTCAAAAACCAAGTCAAGACGCTCAATGAAGAACTCTTAGAAAAATTCATAATAAAACTACTCTATCGTAGAACTACATCATGTCTCGTTGCGTCATATGTCGGAAATCAGTTATAACTTAAGTGAACGAATTCAAAATCTGAATTTGTAAAGTGCGATAGAAACTAGACTCATAATAGAGTGTACCATCAAAAATCTAGATTGTGATATATTATCGATTTAGCACAGTGTGAGTTTAAGTCACTCACTATGCAGTAAACATCACTTAGGTTGATCGAAATAGAAATTTCAGTTTGAGTTCTGTAGAAATTCAAGTTATCTTAGTTTTATAAAAGTAAAGTATACATGTATTTATTTATCTATCTATCTAATGATGATCATGAAACCTAACATAAATCGTGTATTGTAGATCGTTGATTAAAACCCCGTCGACCATCTTTGGTACGAGTTGGTTGAATTCCAACAGGTGAGTAGATTAATTTATTTATTGTTTCATATGTGCATAGTTTTGAATTATGGAAATGACCCTTGGGGCATTAATATTTAATTCCATGCTTTGTTTATAAGTTCGATATAAGGGTAATGTGGTATTAAGTTTGCAAAGTATATGTATGTGTATGATATATTATACATACATTTGATATTTTTGTGGCTACAGTGTTGTAACCTATGGTAGACCTTTAAGGCGCATAGGTGAGTGGAAATACTTATACTTTCCTATTTTCCTTAATGTGATGTTTGTAATTATTTTTACGATCATGAGTATGTGTATAGAAATATTAGGTTGATATATTAGTTAAATGTGAAAGCATTGGTGAGATAGATAAGATTATAACTAGGAAGAGGCTGGGTATGATAAAGATACGTATGATGAATTGGGATTGTGAAAATTCAAAATGGATGTTAATATTATGTTTCAATTTTATATAAATAATTTATTTCATTAAGTTATAATATGATAATAAAATCAAGTATGACATGTGAATGGAATGCTTAAATTTTTTCTATATTTCTTAATGCGAAGTTTATAAGTATTGTTATGATTATAATTATACAGATGGAAGAATATAAAACCTCATCTTATGAATTACGTATGTTTACTATAAATATATATGTATATATATATATATGTGTGTGTGTGTGTGTGTGTGTGTGGAAGTGTTGATAAGGTGTATGAAATTATGGCCAAGAGGAGGCCAATTATGATTTTGACATGAATAGTCTAATTATGAAATGAATATGTATATGATTGCATGCGCGTGCGTATGCCACAAAGTTGACCCATGGATTGTGAAGAGGTTATGCTATGTGAGTTGAGGCTTTGTTTCTTCTAGAGTATAGATTGGTAATACTGTTAGAAATGTGAATGTTTTCAATATTGAACATATAATTGTTTTCAACGATTAGGTCGAGTTGTTTGGTCATTGTACAAATGTGATGAATGGTAAGATTGTGAAATTGTGAGATGATAAGAATGTTGCGGATGTGCTGAGCTGTCATGTGTTAATAATTGTGATTTAGGCCATGATTTGGGAGGAAAAGAAGTTGAGATTGAAGGCTGACTTTTATGTGTATGTATATATATACATGATTTATTTATTTTCAAAAATTAATGTAGAATTATAGTTTTATTATCGAATATGACTTGGATACTTTTTAACTTGTTTTTCCTCTATTGATCATGTGCATCTGCGTGATTATTAATTTGGAACCAAGAGAATGGCGGTAAACACCTTTGGATTCTCCTATCTCTAATGTATATTCTTGATAGCAGTGAGGATGATTTGGGAGATGGCGATACGTAATACTCTATGACAACAAAGATTATAGAGATGTATTTAGGGGAACGGTGAAACGTAATGCTCCTAAATATTAGAGTTTTTAGTAAATTCTGTTTTATAAAAAAACAGTTTCAAAATGGTTTTATAATAGTTGAAAACTGTAAGTTATGATGTTGATTTCAAATTTACCATGAGATAACTTTCAGAGTAATTTTTATTAAAACAAAGTTTGATCATAAAAATTGATTTAAATTTTGCATCAAAATTTTATTTATAACAGGAATGTGATGGCTAAAAAATTACGGTAACGATTAAATTAAGATTTCGGCGGTTGGATAAAATTAAATGGAAAATGAATTTACTATATTGGGCCAATAGTTGATGCATGGAATGGATCAATGGGCCTAAGTGTACGTATAAATGGGCCCAAAATCAAGAAGGCTATTAAGATTAATTTGGGCCCAAAATAAAAATCCATTTAAAACAAATTAATTAAGTATAAAATAAATAACAATTTGAGTATTTTGGACTAAGGAGAGTTGGCCACCTAAGCAAGGTATATGTGGTATATAATAAGTTTAATAAAGTTAGAATCAGTGGTGGAAACTTTATAATTTAAAGCATGTGATTTAATAATTGATTTAAATATAATAATTAATTAAAATATCTAAAAGCTCTAGAAAACTCTACTATTTCTCCTTTTACTTACTAAAAATATAAACAAATAAATGAAACAAAAAATTAGAAGAAGAGACATTTTCTTGCCGTGAACCAAAACAAACAAAACTATTACCATTTTCCTTCCAAAATTGTGAGCTAGAAGGAGAGAGAGCTAGACAAATCAAGCTTATGACGTGAACCAAGTCAAATAAGGTGATTGAAGATGAAACTAAGCATAAGGAAGCCATGGAGCATGAATAAGGCTTGATTAAAGTGAGTGGAAATTGATTTATTTCATGAGATTTGGTTGTATGATGATGATATATAGTTATGCTATATGGTTATGTGTTTTGTTGTTGTTTTGTGCATGAATCATGTTTGAAAAATGATTGAGAAGATGATAATGATGAGATTATGAAACTCTAAATGCTTGGATGTTAAATGATGATGAGGTTCGATGTGATGATGTGAAGATATGATGTAAGGAAGCCTTTAGTATTGTTATTGGTGTTGAAATGCATGGCTTTTGAATTGGTTATGAAAGGAGTTGGTTTGGCTAGCTGGGTCAGTGGCTTTAATGTATGTTTGTTAACAAAATGAAGTAGAAATGATGAAATAGGTAGCCTATAAATTGAATTGGGTAAATTGGTGAAAGGGGTGGTGCATTATATTTAAGCATATGATGGTTAATTGAGTCTTATTAATATTTTTAGGTTTGTGAATGAATATAGCTTATTTTTTTTTATATATTTTGGGACATGAAAATGCATAATTTAGAGTTGGAAAATGTTGAGTTAAAGGTCTGGTCGTTCATATTGGTGTGGGGTAGAAATTGGATGCATATGTTTGGCATGCTTGTTACGGTAATTATGACTGAGTAGGGTATAGAGAATGGACCATATCTGGAGTTATATAACTCGAAACGATGAACCATAAAAACTGGCGTAAACTAGACACAACCAGGTCTAACATAATTAAATTTCAGAATTTTTCATGACTACATGTGACTGCATTGAATTTTTGAATATGATAATTTAATAGTGAGATCTGAAGCGAAATCCCTTGTACAGCAGTGACTAATTTGATCGTAACTTTAGATTTATGTAATGAAATCAGGATCCGTAAAAATGTGATGAAACTAAACACATAAGAGCATGCCTTGTAAAAATTTCAGCCTTAAACTCCATATCAATTGTCCGCAATAAATTTTTGAAATCCACCTATATGTAGGGGAATAATTAAGAGAAAAGGGAAAATCCAAATTAGAGTACATTTAATTCCGTAACCTTAAGTCGAAGTCTGAAAAGGCTATATTAATCTCAATTGAATTATCTTCAATGGTCTTAGGTGACTCATAAATGGTAACATGATCGCTTGCATGAAAATATTGTATTGCGATTAATCCTAACGACAAGCTTATTTGTAGATCAACGACCAGATTTACTTCTTCCATCTCCACGACATAGCTTGTCGCTTCTTAAATTTGTGAATAAGGTACTTATCCTTTTTATTTATTATTAAATCAGTTTTTACTTATTTTATTAAATGAAGTAAATAAAATTTTCCAATTATGGGTGTTTATGAAAATTTATATGTGAAGTTATTCTTGAGGATTTAATTATATTTCTAGTTTATGATAACTTCATTTTCTTGATGATGATGATTTGATTTACTATGAGAACTAATTGATTTTAATTTAAATATTTATGACATTTTTTTGGAAAAGAGTTTTGATGAATACACTTTGATATATGATTTATTTTTATGGTCCCTCTCTGATATTTGATATTTAACGACGTGCACAGATCGTAGATAGAAGAATCAAGGGGACATTCTTGATTCCTCTCCTTTATAACGACCAGATGACCTATTTCCGAGTGTAGATTATTTAAACGATCGGATGATACATTCTCAGGTATAGTTTATTTATACTTTTATATTTATAAGAGAGAGTTTTAAATACAATAGGTTGAATATGACTTACTTTTCCATTGTTCTAATAGTTTTCTATAACAAGATTTATTTTGATTACTTGTTATATTTCTAAATTTTTTTTTTGTAAATGTCTTTTTAATTCCACTTACCAGGTCTTCTCAAAGATCTGACCCCTCTT
Organism: Cedrela odorata; assembly: GCA_035584115.1. Lineage (NCBI taxonomy): Eukaryota > Viridiplantae > Streptophyta > Magnoliopsida > Sapindales > Meliaceae > Cedrela > Cedrela odorata. The sequence goes on along the minus strand of JAXCLQ010043106.1, from coordinate 58,600 downwards.
ACCTCCCAATTTTGCAGGACCATTCAACTAGTGAGCCATTACGTACTTTTAGAGACCTGTGACGAGGATATGGGAGAGTCAATGCTGCAGTCACTAGTGTGAGTCTGTTGTATGGTTCACCGTTCATATAGAACGCATCAGTATTTTGTAGTCAAACAAATGTGTTTTGCGTACTGTTTATAGTTTGACAGATATTTTTATATAAACTTTATTTTATATATATACAGGAATGTTTCCAGTCTTTATGATTTTTGTTTGAGATTATGTATATCTTTGATATTACGTCACGAGTTGATCGTTTACAGTTTACAGATATTTTATTTAGTTAGAGGCTAATGGTATTAATGGGATCTGTCAATTGCCAGTAGTATCTATGGACTGGGGATGTTACACATATGACGTCTAGTTGACATCAAGTATTGTATATTTAATTCATTATGGAGTGTAATGTGAGCATTTGTACTGTATATAGTGCCAATTGAGGCATATCGCGCCTTGAGCTGCATAATTATGTTTGTAAAATGTCTTGCATATTTATGTAATGCATTGATATTTAGACAAATTGTGTAAGGTTTAGGGTAATAGGGTGATTTTATCATCTGCTGATAAAATCTCGGGTTTAGGAGATATTACAGTTGTGTATCTGGTTACCTTTAACTTATTTGTCATAAGCCGTTGTGTCCTATTGCTATTATGTCACCAAAGTTCTTTATGATTCTAAAAAATTGTAGAATCATAATTCCAAACTTATTAGTATTCTTGGGATTATGGAATCATAATTTCAAATATATTGTTATTTCGATAAGTATGAAATTTTGAACCCTATTTGCAAAATACTTTTACTAAGTCACAAATTTTCCTTTATTACAGAAAAATTGAAAAAACTTGATCTTTACGACAGTAAAAAATAACTGCTAATGAAAAGTTTCAAAAATCTCACATTTCATTTGAAATATTTTTTTTCAATTGAAATAGTGTCAGGTTCTGATGACTCACCTGAGGCTTTGCTATACTATATCTGAGATCTTTAAAAAGGTTTCGGGATTCTACATTTGATCCAAGACATTTAACTTAAATTTAAAAAATCCCGGGTTCTGTTTTACCTGAGATTCTTATTATATTTTTGGTCGAAATCTCTTTGATTGAAGTAAACCTCGAATTATATATATTTTTAACGAGACTTTTGTTAATTAAGCCATTGACACTTTATTGTAGGTAGTGAGCCTAAGACCCAATGGGCCTCATTTGTAGCTCATGCCTTTTCTCAAATAAAAATTCATATGAATACAATGAATATTACAAATGGGAGATGGGAATAATGGGATTATACAAATTAGAATATATATATATATATATATATATATATAAACACACGAATTTTCTCAAAATCTTTTTTTTTTTTAATTTCAAAATTAGCGATACTCTTAAAAAAATTTAATTGACAAGACAGAAGTGGCACTGCTTTTAATTTCCAGTGCATGCACTATCTCTTGCGGTTCAATCATTGCTTCAGCCATTCTTGCAAATTAATTAAAGATTTAAAGTTAAAAGGTCCAAAAAAAAAGATAAAAGATAAAGAAGGAAAGATAAGATTCCAGAGACCGACGTGTGTTGTGTAGCATCAACCATTAATCACTTGGCATTTGTCATATAATTTTTTAAAACAATATAATATAACTGGACCAATCGTATGCTATATATACGTGGTATATGTATTCTGTATTATTCTCAAAATTAAAAATAAATTAGGTGTTTTTCTTTAAATTTGGTGGCAAATCTATGTAAGGATCGGACAAGGCCAAAATTTTACTTTTTTTTTTTAAAAAAATTTCTTTTCCTTTTACACTTTGTGTGATTAATGGAGACTCTCAAATAAACTTTGTTAGGGTTGAATGATGAATAATTTCTATAGTGGGTTTAGGTAAAAAGACAAGTACTTCAATTTTCAAAACTCTCATTCTAATTAGTGATTTAAATATACATTTTGTCTAAAACTCTCTATTCATAGTTCTTTTCATTGGTATGATTATGACATGATTTGGATATTCTAATTCTCTTATTTATTATAATTAATTCAATGCCACCATTTTAATGTTTAAAATCAACTTGAATAAATAAAAATATATTGAGTAATTGAATTGACTTACATGATTTAATTAACCTAATAAGCAATGATATACATAAGGATGCTTTATTCATAGGCCTTTTCATTTTTATTTGAGAAAAAATGTCTTTTGGACATCACTTATTTGACGGCTACGAAGCAGCATTCAGTTCTTTCTTAACCATTGTGTTTAATTTCATGAACCACGAGATTAATTTTGGAGAAAATTCATGTCAAAAGCAATAGAAAATGTGGCACATTAAGGACTTTTCCCTTGTGCCTTGGAGCTTGATTGATACCTAATTATTTGGCTAGTTGCAAAATGAGGTCAAATGAGATCTTCTCCTTCATGGCATGGCATGGGCACATGATTTACAAACTAGAATTGACAATATAATTAAAGATAGAGGCAAAAGTAAAGGAGGGAAGTTGTGACATCGTGAACTTATTCAAGACCTTTATTGTTGATATGAAGTGGACTTCTTACTTCTTAGTGGCGAGGTTGGAGTTTCCAAGTGTTTCAAATGATTATAATAGTTATTGGACAAGTTCATCTAATATATTTTTAATAAACATACTTATTCACTAATAACTTTTTACGAAATGGTAACTGGTTAAAATATGGAAATATTTAGTTTAATATCTCACTATCTCCCTACGTTTTAATCCTCCAACTCAATGATTATAATTTTTATCTTTATTTTAATTTGATTAAAATATTAATTTTACTTTTTATTTACTTCACCTCCATTTTTTTTTATATAAACTAAGTACCTATTTTTTTTTTTGTTTACTTAATTTCTTTTAAAAATTTAACTATTTTAAGTAATTAAATATATTTATTTTTTTAACTTAATAAAATTTTTATTTATATTTTTTAAGATAATTTATTATTCATATAACATTAAGAATTTATAAGATAACAAATGTAAATATAATTATTTTATATATTTTTACTTAAAAAATATTTAATATTTAAATTCATAACTTAGATAAAAAAAAAATATTCAAATTGATTTGAATAAAAAAAATGACTATCTAAGTTTTAAATAAAATGAAATAAATGGTCTTTCTTCAAATGAGGCTAGTAGGCCAATCAACTAACAAGACGAAACCCAATTAATAGAGGTGGGCCGGCTGGGTGACCGAATCTTATCAGGAGGCCCCGTAAGCGAACGTGTTCTCAGAAAGACGCGCGTATATGGAAGTAACTGCGGGAACAAGTTGACGCCTTTAAAGATGAGCAAACCTAGTGGGACCCACGGGATAGGGTTGGAGCAAGGAGTTAAGAGAAGGAAAATTATCAAATCTGCCCCTGTAATTTATAAAATTAACAAATAAATATACATATTTACTACTTATCTCAAATTTATTTATTTCGTCCAACTCTATTCACAAACACTAACTGATTTATAGGTTTTTAACATAAATTTAATTCTAATATTTTGTTATTACAACAAAATAATTTCTTAAATTTTTATTATTATTTTCTCAAGTTTACAAAAATGCATGATAAAATAAAAGTTAGATCGTTTATTATTTATTTATTTATTTATTTTTATAACGAAGTTTGATAGTAGAAACAAAATTTAGTTAAATTATATATTTTGAACTTAATTATTAATTTTGAAATTCATAGACCAATTTAATAATTATTTTAAATATAATAATTAAAATTTTAAATTTCATAAAAAATAATTATTAAGAGTTTATCTTTTCGCATGAATGTATTTAATTTGTTGAAAGATTTTATTATCACACGAATTTAGTTAAACTCAAGACAAGTTTTATTTATATGATTTCATTCAAAATGGAGATCAAGTTTTTTATTCAAGTGGAAGTAATGATGTTGGTAATGATGTTGGATAAAATTAAAACTTTTACATTTATCAATTTAATTTTTTTTTATTATTATAATCATATTTTGTATATTTTTTAAACATTTATTTTTCTTATTAAGGTATGTTTTTTATATTATTATTTTGTAACTTAGAAAATTGGGTTTAACCTGTGACAAATAGGAAGATTA
>JAXCLQ010043106.1:44205-54367 GCA_035584115.1 Cedrela odorata | reverse complement strand
ATATTATTTGTTCTTTGAAAACAAATACAAGTAGAGAAAATAATATATATTTTTTCATTATATTTATAAACTTTACAATAATATCATTGATTTATAGTGAATGACCAAAAGGAAATGAAGCATCTCAATTTTGGAGATACATTTTCTATGAAGAAAATTATATTGACTTAACTGCGATTCTTAACATATTTATATCTAATAATTTAATCAATAAATCTTAAAAATATATTTACGTTGATTTATATCATTCTTATAATCTTTTATTAATAAAATTTTGTTTTCATGTAAAATTATTTTGTTATAGATTAAACAATCCTTTCCTGAGTCTGAGAATTCATCTTTTCGCATTTTGATGTATAATACATCATTTCAATAAATAACTATAAGTGTTTAAAACACGTAATTGTGACTATAAGTTTATACACACATGGAATAATAATTTATTAACGGTGTATCCCACTATACTCTCTCCAACCCAAAATACACCCCCACACAAGTAGGTTTGCACACATGTGACACCTACGGGGATGTAATAAGAAATGTTGGAAGTAGTTGTATGGGTCCTATTGAAAATCAAAGTGCACAAACTCTAAAAAAAATCTTGCGGAGATTGGCGTTTGGCGGTTGGCTACAACAATTTTCTTTAATAAAAGGGGAGGAGTGGGCAAGATATTAATGGTTTAAGCTTAAGTAGCTGGTTAGGTAGTAAGGTTAATAGTAGGCTATGAGCTAGGTGTGGATTTGTTTGTGGGCATTGGAATGGAGGGGAGGGAGCGGGGCCTATATATTCGGAGGAAAAACCAAACAGACCACGCTTGCGTGTTTAACGGTGCTTTCGGTGAGAAAATGACATTTATATATAATAATACATTGAGGCACATTTTGTGGCTAATCAATGATCAATCACATTTATTAATAGGATATTGTCGGCATCAATAATACTCACTAAAAATTCATAAAATTACTTTAAATTTGTATCTTACCATAAATATTTATTTTATAAATAATTTTATGATATAAATTAATTTCATCACTTACTTTTATAATAAAAAAATCAATTTTACTCACACTAATCTCGAAAGGAATAGTTTTATTATAATGACAACATATAACATAAATTTTGACAACTTATAGTTTTCATTAACGTTATTAATCATCATAATGTGTACAAGGGAAATTCCTCTAGATGGGGCGCGTAAGCTTGAGGTGCGATTGATAATGCAAAGTTTGATACGACGGGGCTCCATATGTCCCAAGAGAAATTGACTATAGTGAGTTTTGGTGGACCAGTTAACGATGATATTTCAGCCACCATGCAAAAAGCAAGTCACTGCATTGGATGGATAAGGACTTAAGTCACATCCCATTATACTGACATTACATTGACACTAGGAGTTGTAAAATAGGAAATTTTAATTAATTAAAAAAGAAGCTACTTAATTATTGGATCTCTCTCTTTTTCTCTATTACATCACAATTATTTATATAGTAATATCTTTTTTTTTTCTTTTTACATATATTAAAATCAACATTGCATACATTTGGAATCTGTTGGAAAATGCCATCGACCACCGGAACAATCGGAGAATATCTAAAGGACATTATTACGTTCATCTGTTTTTCTTTTGGAGGATATCTATTTCTGGAATTGGAAAGAAATCTGCCCACAAAGAATGTAGAAAATGTCGAGTCAACTGTGGTTACCCTGATTACATAGACCGCCAGAAAGTGTCTTACCACCCAACACTAGTTGTGTGTACGCAAAACTTAGGTAATGTAATATAGGTTCTTCTAAACAAATGACTTCACATTTGTTGCATTGATAGATAAACAGAAACTTATAACTTATAGTTACCATACATCTATGTTACATGTCACATTTTTAATATAGACATCTATATATTTTAATGTTTAAATTTAAGATCTGCATAACTATATATATATATATATATAATTTTAATAGGATCATCCAATAAAAAATATAACATGAGTCTCCATGATAATTTTTAATTATTTGTTCATTGTCTTCATGAAATGTATTAAAAAAGCATTATTTTTACGAATTGTTGAATGCAAAAAGGTTAAACATTTATTAACATTAGTTAGCTACACGAGTCTCCATGTTAATTTTTAATTATTTGTTCATTGTCTTCATAAATTTTTAAAGGGTAGGTGAAATGTATTAAAAAAATCATTATTTTTACGAATTATTGAATGCAAAAAGGTTGAACATTTAGTCACATTAGTTAGCTACACGAGTCTCCATGATAATTTTTAATTATTTGTTCATTGTCTTCATAAATTTTTAAGGGGTTGGTGAAATGTCTCAAAGTATAAATGTTTTTAATCAATTAATTTCAGAAGAAACGAAACTAAAGAAAGATGATTTTCTAAGAAGAAATTTTTTTGTCTGATGAAGTTGAATGGCAAAAACTAAGATTTTCACTCTTTTAAAATACCTAAATACGTTAATAAACTGAAATTCCTTAAGTTTTGCCAACTGAGGTTTTTATTGTATAATTCATAATTAAAATAAAAAATTATTTAAATTTAAAATTCTTATAAAAATATAAAAATTATTGAGTCATAATATTTTCCGTCAGTCAAATCTTTCCATATTAGCTAAATGGTCCACATAAGCACAATAGAATTATCAACTTCTAAAGATATCTTTAAAAATAAAAGTAGGTTGAGTCATGATGATTATTCTTATTTAAAAAGTTAATATCTTCATATTGAGGATAAATGATACATCAGGTTATTCTCGAATTATATCTTAAGGTTAGATCTCATTGATACGAGGAGTATTCTTTTCTAAGAAGTATTCTTTCTTAACAAAATCTTTTTATCTATCCCTCTTTGCCTTATCTTCTACTTTTCCTTATCTCACCTCATCTTTTCCAACAAAATGTTCCTTGCATCTTCTAGTGATAAATTTTTTAGAGGCAGTACTTTTTAATTTTCCACCAGACTTTCATGCAACTTTTGAGGTTGTTGCTCATTTTATTGATTCATTTAAAAAGACATTCTTTCCTTGTCTCCTCTACTTTTTTTCTTTGTCATCCTTTGCTAGGAATTTCCCTTTTTCCGGTGCAGTTAACTTTGCTAATGACTTATCCAAATTCTCTCATGTCTCAAGAGATTCTTTATCTTTATCACCTCTAGCCTCCTTTTCTCTTATGTTTTCCTTAAATCTTGATTTTTGCTATTTTTTAGTTGTACTTTTGTCTTTGCTTCCATGAGTATCTCTTTAGTGCCATGGCATTTGGTGAAGTAATCAACTGTCACAATTGCATCTTTTGCGTGTCCTAGGTCTTGAGGCATTGTGTCGATTACATCCAATGTCCACTGTACGAATGGCCATAGACTAAAAAGGCTAGTTAGCCTTTCTGAAGGTTGCCTTAGAATATCATAATGGAATTGGCACCTATGACAAGTCTTGACTAGATCCATTGTATCCTTAAGGATGATCGATCAGTAATACTCTTGCCTTAAGACTCTGAATGCCAACGTTCTTGTGTTTGATTGACTATCACATATACCCATATGTATCTCCTTAAGAACATAGTTAGTCTCATTTAGTTTCACACATTTCAAATATAGAAGGGTGAACCATTTTTTGGAAAGGGATCCTTTGATAATACAATAGCTTATTGTTCTATACTGAAGTCTCTTCACTTTAATTTTATCAATATAGAGGTCGCCATTCTCAATGTAAGCTCAGATCGGATCCATCCAAGTCTTCTCTATATGTACATCATTTACCCTACCTTCTCTACGGTCACCTTTCTCAATGCTAAAAATCAATATATACTTGACGGCTATTGTCATTGACACTCATTCAGTCTTTGCCGATGCCAATTTGGTTAGTGCATAAGCCTTGACATTTTCTCCCCTTGGAATTTACTCATTTTTACTTTTATGAATTCAATCATTGTTCCCTTCACTATATTTAGGTAAGCTTTCATGTTTTCTTCCCACGCTTGAAATTATCCATTAATATGACTTGCAACGAGTTAAGAATTAGTTTATACGTATAATTTTTCCACGTTTAATTTAAGCATTAGTCTTAATCTTGCTAAAAGAGCTTTATATTTTGCTTCATTATTTTTCACTTTAAATCCCATTCCTAAAGTGTAAGTAATTTCATCTCTTTCGGGCGAGACGAGGACAATTCTAGCTTCTCCTTCTTGAACGTTAGATGCTCCATCAACTAATAACTTTCATATGGAACTATCCTCTCCATTTTTCTTGGCTTAGTCAATAAAGTATTTGCCTTAATAGTTGATTAGTTAGGACTGCAATAGGATAAGCTTGGAAGTAATGTCTTAACTTTTTTATTGCTATCACAAGTGCTAGTGCAAGCTTTTATGGGGAAGAGTACCTTGTCTCTACGTCGACCAATGCTTTGCTTATAAAATACACTGGTTTTTTGAATTTTGCTTCCTTTTTTACCTATACCAAGCTGACAACATTTCAGACACGACTAAGTAAAGTTAAAGTTTATCACCTATCTCAAGTTGGACCATTAGTGGTGTGCTCCCCAAATAAACATTTTATTCCTAAAATTTCTTCTCGCACTCCTCAGTCCATTTCATCCCCTTCCTTTTCTTCATGATATGGAAGAATTTGAAACAATAATTAATAGACTTTGAGATGAAATGATTTAATGTTGTTATCCTTCCTTTTAGACTTTGAATGCTTTTCAAGATTTTTGTGGTTTTCATATTGATGATCGCCTCGACTTTTTTGGATTCGCTTTTATCTCTTGTTGATTGACCATAAATCAGAGAAATTTGCCCGAGTTGACTCCGAAGGCCCATTTTTCTAGATTTAGCCTCATTTTTATATTTTTTAAGTATGTAAAATGTTTCTTTCAAATCATCTACATGATCTTCCGCTCTTATTGATTTGGTGATCATGTTGTCCATGTTAACTCCACAATTGATGTGAACCCATAGACATAGTAGCCTAAAAACCCACGAACAAGTGAATCATAACTCGAAAAGCCAATATAATCAAATTCTAAACCCTAGACCCATTGAGGAACTCGTCTCAATAACCTAGATTGCAAAGATATGACGTCACTAAGGATTGCAAAGCCTTTGATAAGTCTAAGTTCACGAAAGAACTCAAGAATTACTTACAAATTCTCACATAGTTTCAGAATTTTATTCATTAAGAGTTGTTCTAAAATAACAAGCTAAAGGTGTTTAAATACTAAACCACTTGTCCGTGGCACTGTAACAACCCTGGTTCACGCTACTGTAGCAAACCCTAATCCAAGAATATTGTAGTAAACCATAGCTACGGGGCACTATGGCAACTGACAAAAATAAACTTTGTTTCCTTTTTAAATATTAAAAAACTCTAAAACAAGATAAAACAAATAATAAAAATTACTATGGGCTATTTAATTAATTGTACCAGCCCATTAACATAACTAAAACAATTAAATAAAATTATATCAAGCCCACATGTAGAACACAATGTAGCCGCATATGACTTCATATCTTCACTCTTGGACTTGGACTTCATATAAAACATATCTTCCATGAACATGCAATGGATCTTGAACAACTTGACCATTTGTAGACCATCATGGATCCCATCAACAATTTTTCAATAAATAGTTTGAATGCCCTTTTCACTAGCCTCTGATATGTTGCTCCATCGTTTTTTTATGTTAAAAGACATTACTTTGTAGCAATATAACCTTTGGTCTATGATAAATATTGTTCTTTCCTGATCATGCTCAAATTTTTTTGTTATGTTGTATTTTGAGAATGCATCAATAAAACTGAGAAGCTCGTGCCAAGTCATTGAGTTGAACAGTTTATCAATTCGAGGCAAAGGGAAGCTGTACTTAGGACAAGTTTTATTTAGATCAGTGAAGACAATATGCATCATTCACTTGCCATTAACTTTCTTTATGAGCGTTACATTTGCAATTCATTCAAGATAATGAGTTTCTCAAATAAATCTAATGTTTAGTAGTTTATCCACCTCGGCATGGATGACATCATTTCTTTTTTGATTAAATGTTCTCCTCTTTTGTTTGATAGGTTTAAACTTTTGGTTTATCGCTAGGCAGTGAGATATTATGCTCGGGTTAATTCTTAGCATGTGATCATGAGACCACGCGAATATGTCCGAGAATTCCCATGAGACTTTCATTATCTTCATTTTTTCATTGACTAAATGCGTCCTTATCTTATCTGTTCTGGTCGGATCTTCGTGGCTGAGTTGTATTTCTTCCACGGTTTTACTGCCTTTAACTCATTATTTGTCCTCAGATCATTTACTAGATTGGGATTCACCATGGATATACAAAATATTTTCTTTGTAGTGGTCACATAGTAACTCCTGGCTTTCTTCTGGTCCGCAGAAACTACCTTGACTCCATCTTCTACTAGAAATTTTAACTTCAAGTAGTCGATAAACATTCCTACCTTTGCCTTCCTCATGAAAGACCTTCCCATTAGTATTTTGTAAGGAATTAGTTGACTCATTACCGAAAAGTAGACCATCATTGTCTTCACCTGAGATTTTTGCCCTAGAGTGATGGGTAATCGAATGGTTCCTAAAGACATTACTCAACCATCCTTGAAAACATATAGAGGTATTTGTACTCTTACAAGTTTCAGATCCTCTATTTTCAGCTCGTCCAAAGTATCTTTGAACATAATCTCCATAGAATTCTCTATGTCAATGAATACCTTATTTAATTTCATTCTTATTAGGTTCATAGTGATTACCAAAGTATCATTGTTAGGATAATTCACCTCGAAGGTGTATTCTTCGGTGAACATTATCAATACTAAACGTATCTTTTTTTTTTTACTTGCTTGTACGTTGAAAACATTGTTCTCCCCGTTATAAAGTCCAAATAAATACCTAAAGTAGTTTTTTTTTAACCTAGTTTGAGTATCTTACTAATGTCGACCCGCTAACAATAATCATTGTGTGCTAGGTGCCGGTTCTCTTTTCCTCGTTGATAGACTCGACTCTTTCACCTTTTTTCGATCTTGGGTTTGCTACATATTCTAATAAATAAATATTTTTTATTAGGGTCTCCACTTACTCCTGTAGAGTTTAACAGTCCTTGGTGGTGTGTCCATGATCCTTATGAAAGGTGCAAAACTTGGTTTTGTCTCTCCTCTCTGATGGTATTTGAGATGATTTCAGCTAGACTAACATGTTCCGTTCTTATAAATCTTTTAAGATTTGGGTAAGAGAGGTATTCAATGGTGTGTAAGTCTTCTTGTTAGTGATTTAATATACCATTAGCTCTTTATTTGCAGTGGGATGGGGTGGAGGAAGAAGCGATGTTTGCTCGGGCTTTCCTATGATCAATTGTGGTCATCTATTTGACCTCTATCTTAGAGGTGGCATTTGTAACCTTCGATTTTCATTTAGCCTTTATTCTTTACTCTTCCTCCTTTCTTCGTCATATTTTCGGCATTCCATCCTATCTCTTCCTATATTTCTATTCACGTTCCTTCATCTCTCCTCCTCTTATTTTTCTTTAGCCTCTTCCTCGACCTATATGTACATTTGAGTCTCCCTTTAAGCTTCCTCGTAATTGGAGGTCCCCTTTTCTCTTAGTGTCCACCAAAATCTTCCTACTGTCACTCATTTTTTTCAAGCCTTCAAGCACAATTGGATGTTTGAAAGTTATTACTTCCATTACTTCGGTGTGGCATCGTGCGACAAAATGTTTTAAGCTTCATTGTTTCCCTTTAGTATCAGGTTGTTTATACATTTTAGCGGCATACATGATCCTTTAAATTGTTTTATAAACTCACCTCAAAGCTAAGCAAAAGATTTAATGGTTCCACATCTCAATCCTCTGTACTAGATCAATGTTTTCCCTTCTAATATTATAGCGAAAGATTTGCACATTTCTTCCTCAGTTATCCCTTGCACCAACATCATCCTCCTATATCTTTTTAGACAAAATTGGGGTCAGTTTTTCCTGTATATGAGGTCATCTATAGGAGTTTGAATCTTCTTGAGAGACGTAAATCTAGAGTCTCTTTTGACAAGGGTGATTTTGACTTATAGGCGAACTCATTGTCAGCTTTGGTTTGTCCTCGTCCTTGTCTTAATTCTTGAAATTTCTCTTTGTGTTTCTCCAACTTGTCCCTAACATCATAACTTCGAATCTAATCCCAGTGTCTTTTTTGTTTTGCCTAGAAGTATTTTTTCCTAACAAAATCTTGTCGTCTATCCATCTTTGCCTGATCTCTCACTTTTTCTCATATCGTCTCCTTTTTTTCAGCATAATGTTCCTTGCGTTTTCGGGGTGATAAATTTTTTAGGGATGCTCTCCACTCGACTTTTATGCGGCTTTTGAAATTATCACTCATATATGATTGATTAAGTTCAAAATAAGAATATAAATCCTAAATATGAATTGAATGAGTGTATATACATGTGCTTCTATAATTTGTCTGCAATTATCTGTTGTCAATATCTATTAAATTTATTATTATTATTCTTACGAATTGTTGAATGCAAAAAGGTTAAACATTTATTAACATTAATTAACTACATGAGTCTCCATGATAATTTGTAATTATTTTTCTAAAGTTCTGCCAACTGAGGTTTTTATTGCATAATCAATTATTAAAATAAAATTATTTAAATTTGAGTTTCTTACGAAAAGATAAAAATAATAAAAAAAATTTCTAAAAAAATGATCAGAAAATTTTCAAATTCGATTTCGAGCCTAAAATGGCGAAATGAGCGAAAATCCGACGCCCATTGCAGTTAACGGTAGCATGCCTTATTTCTCTAGTCGCAAGTTTGGATGAACACCTTATTGACTCAATATTAACATATACAGCCCAAGTTATACATATTTTAAGTCATCCTAATCCCCACACACATGACGTCCATCTATATTAAATTTAGACCTTAATTTTTTATTTCTTTTCTTTTTTAATAAAAAATTCTTTAAATATAAAAATTTATCAACTCTGATATATTTATCAACAAATTATTAATCCACAATTTAACGTAATGTGGACGAGGGACTTAAATAATTAAAGACTATATAAAATAACTCTCTTTATACAATATGAAATTTATTAAATAGAACTTGTAATAATATTGTTACATATTATGATAATAATTTTATACATTTTGATTTATGGTACAAGTTGTCAAGGTATTTTATTACAAGTCTCAAGATAGATATTTGTACAACGAGAAATACTGTGATGGGTGTCGAGTATTCTTTTTCTCGTATGCTGCAATAGAAAATAAACTGTTGTCTTATCAATATCTATTATTTTCTTGTGTACTTCTCTTGCCCAACTACAAAGACTTGTCCAAGTACAAAGAGTCTTAGCTATCTTGTATATCCATCATGGCTTTCTAGAATTGGAAGTGCAATTTCCTTAATCCTTTTTTCCGATAGTTAGTTCATGAGTTATCCATTAAAGTGTAATTAGAGTTAATTATGATGATAATTATTCTTCAAAGTGGAATCGCACTTGTCATCTCATCTAATCAGAGTTCTAAGTGAACCCAACCGATTTACATCTCTCTTTTTCTAATTGATTTTTTCAACGAGTTTTTCAAATTATGTCTCCATATATTCAAAAGTTTAATTTGTGTGCAACCCATCTGCTTTACATTACGTACTTTTAGGGTTACATAGCCACTACCCTCTACCATGAAACGAAAAGTGAGAACAATATAATCTATCGCTAATTAAAGTTCAAGAACTTAATTAACAAGGATTTACTTTATAAAAATTTAGACGCCATTAAGATTTGTGCAAGCCCGGCCATTGTATTATGTACGTGCGTACCTTAAATTCTACTGCTGAGGAAACAATAAAAAGACATGCATGTGTTTGTGAAAAATTAGGGTTATGTTAGTTTCATTGTTGCCTTTCAGTAAGAATGAATGAGCGAGTGATAAAGCTGGGGAGCGTGGACTGGTGATCATCCATCCATCCTGCTTTGTTAGGGAACATACTTTAATTATAACAAAGGTCAAACACTCAGTTTACTTTTCTGTATTACCATTTCATTGGCTGTTGACTGTTCAACGTTGCCATTAGTCTGTAATTTTTTTTTTTTATTAAAAAAAGGGCTGTTGCTGGTGCTGGCACAACAATTGGTCACACTTTTTCTCATAATTAAAA